>WAAG01079623.1:174246-270952 GCA_013390105.1 Tichodroma muraria
AAAAAATGGAGGTTTGTTTTTTTTTTTTTTTTCCAGCATCCAGTCTTCTAGAGTAGCTGTGGGAAAAGTAGGCTGGGGGTGGGGATGGGAGAGGTAAAGTGCAACTTTTTGACTTTCGTGTGCAAGTTAGAGAGAGAGAGACAGAGGCAAAGGAGAAAAGGACAAGTGAAGCGTTTTATAGATCGCTTGCTTGCAGAGCGAGATGGACTTTAAAAGAATAATAATAAAAAAGGACAATGAACAAGCCATCTATAACATACTGCCTGCTTGGAAAGAGAGAGGACATATACAGCACCATCTCATGCACAATTTACCTGCTTGGAAAAAGAGAATAAATAAAGAGGACAATATATGCAAACTCTTCATATATTGCCTGCTTTGAGAAATAAGTTACAGGACTCAAATGGGACACTCAATCTAAGAAAAGAAAGAATGAAAGAAAGAAAAAAAAAACTCATCAGTTTTATTGCCTGCTTGATTATATAGAAAAATACGAAAATCTGCATTAAAAATATTAATCCTGCATGCTGGACATGTATGGTAATAATTTCTATTTTGTACCATTTTCTTGTTTAACTATAGCATGTTGATCATCGATCATAGATTTTTGTTGTTGTTTTGTTTCATTGATAAGAAAAGCATCACAAGTTATCGAACTTTTTACTGCTTGTGCAGTTTTGTTCGTTGGTTTTGCTCTTGTTTTCTTTTATGGTTGTTAGCTTGTAAATATCTGCTACTTCAAACCGTACAGGAGAAAAATACACAAAAAACAAAATAACATTTCAGCAGGCTGGTTATACGGTTTGTTTGGTGTTGAAGAGATACTTAAAGAAAAAAGAAGTTATGGGCATTTTGCATTAGAAAAAAACCAACTTTGTATATCTGGTGCACTTTTAAGTTGTTATTTTTTTTTGTTAGTTTTCATTTTGGTTTTTGTTTGTTGGGGCAGAAGCAAAAACGCCTGAATGGCATTGACAAACCTAAACTTAACAGGGAAAAACCCTCCTCGGTCACTAGAACCTACTCCATGCCTTAAAGTGGCAGCGAAGCTCTTTCCTCCAGGACAATTCCCAGCCTGAGGGGTTAGGCTTGGCCAGATAATTTCCCTTCTGATTGTACACTCAGGAAGCGAAGGACGGATGAGATACCAGTTCCATTTAAAAAACAACTGCCCCTAGATTTTCGGTAAATAAAGAGAAAAAACAACCCCAAACCCTCCTCGTTATGAGTCAAGTTGCGATAGCAGCGGGGGCTCCGTGTCGCCACTGAAGTTGGGTTTCTCAATGGCAGCAGCTGATGAGTGGGCTGGGAAAGCATTTAAATTTGAAACTTTTTTTTAAGACGGCATACTGCAACTTTTAAGTGTATTCTTTTGCAATGATTTGTAATCTGCTTCTCTGCTTCCCTATGCAGCGAGTGAAAGTTTTAGCCAAAATTTATTTGCAGTTGTATAGTAGTAGTAGTTTGGAGTCTTATGGGTGTTTTTATTACTTTTTTTTTTTTTTTTTTTCCTCCTGCAGGTCAGTAAAAGGATTTACGTTGCACTGACAAAAATACCAAAATGAAAACTTATTTTTTAGTTTCCTTTTAGGATAGCTGGCACTGCTGGCCGGATGCATTTTAAGTTTGTATTAGTTTATAAATTAACAGTAATAACAAGATTGTAATGAACAGCATGGTGCTTGCAGTTTTAAATATTGTGGATATTAGTCATGCATCAGAAAACGATCTTTGGTTTTTACTGATTCAACTGTGTTGAAATCAAAACATTGCAGCAGCGGAAAAAAATTGTTTTTATTTCATGTAAAGTTCTGAAGGGATCAATTTCAAATCCTGCTTATGATATGAAAAATATTAAAAAACCTGGTCTATTGTAGTTTTATTCAGACTGGTTTCTGTTTTTGGTTATTAAAATTGTTTCCTATTTTGCTTATTAAAATCATTGAAATGGCATTTCTTGGAGGGACCTGCTTCTCTGACGTCTCGTGTTGCGAAAAAAAAAAAAAAAAAAGAAAGGAAAAGTTGTGTCCCCCGTCCCTGTCCTCACCCTGCTGCCGGCGCCGGGCTTGTGGGGGGCTGCGGCCCGGGGGGGGCGCGGGGCTGCTTTGCCCTCTCGGGAACGCTGCTGCTCGCAGGGCAGGAGCGCTCAGCCTTTCCCCTCCTCTGCTTGGGTCGGAGCTCGCCCGTGGCAGGGGGAGCATCACCCCAACCCCTCCGGGGCGAGCGGAGCGGCGGGAGCGCCGCGCCGGGCCCGCTGTGCCGGGGGGTCCGCCCGGCGCTCCGCTGCCCCGCCGGGAGCGGGGCTGGCCGGCCCAGCCTCCCCGGGCTGGGANTATTCTGTTTTGGGGTTGTTTGTATTTTTTTTTTTTCTCCCCTCTGAAGACTCGTTAGATGCATGTGGAGAAGGGGACAGATCTCCTCCCGCCACCCCCAAGTGCTCAGCACCTCTCAAGTCCACCGCCATCCATCAGCTGCTCTCACTGCAGAATAACCACACAGCTCCTTACGTTGAAGGAGGAGGAGGTTAAAAATCGCCCCCGGTCCTTGCCCGGGTGTGGGAAAGGGACTCCCCGAGCCGGGTCGCAGAGTGTCTGAACGCTGCTGCTCTCAAAGTGTGATAGCGGCGTTGAACTTTAAATCCCTCTTAAAAACAAAATCCAAGGTACCACACAACCAGAAAAAATAGGTCCTCGTCCCAGCAGCTGCGAGCTGTTCTTTGCAGGGATGGCATAAAGCGCCTTTGAAGAGCAAACAGGTTAAGGACAGAACGGGGAAAGAAATAATTTAAAAGCAAATGCAGCAACTTAAAATAGCCCCCCTCCTCTTAAATCCCATTCACATCCCTGCCTTGTCAGAGCCAGCTGGGCCGGCCACTGAACTGGGGGAGCTTAGAAGGGGCCTGGGCCCGTCCCAGCCCCCCGGCTACATGAGTCAGGCCCGGAGAACAAGCTCGTACCCTGCTGCCCTGCCAAGGGGGGACAGGAGTTTGCAGAGGAAAAGGCTGGGAGAGCCTGGCTTTCCCTGTGCAGCCTCCCCCATTGCCAGTAAATGCTATGGCTGCAGAAAGCCTGAGAGGAATATTGTTTGTGGGAACTGCCACCGCATATTAATGTCCCCTCATGCATGCATTGAATAAATCACTAGGGCTAATTGAACAACAACAACAACAAAAAAAAGTAGGAAAAACAGGCCTTAGAAAAACCCTCCAGATTCCCACCACAGAACGGTGTCAGCGGCGGGGCAGCCCAGCGGCACGGCCCGGGCGGCCGGGGCTCTGCTGGCCCGGCACCGCTCCTGGGCTTTAATTTATTCCTTCTAAAAGAAAAGAAAAATGCAGCCGAGNCGGGGCCAGGCAGCCCCGCGGGTACCGGGGCGGGCAGCGCCTGCCTGTGCCCGCTGCCTGCGCCCCCGGGGAGCCCCAGCGGCGAGGGGGGACCCCTCCCCTCCGCTCCGCTCGCCGACTGCCATCCGCGGGTACCGACTTTGATCTCTCGCCGTTCGTCACCGATCGGCGAAGGGCTGACACGTGAGACAGGGGCACCACGGAGAGCAGCTACTTGAAGCCAAGGGAAAACTCCTCTTTTCCCTCTTTTTCCTCCCGGCACCGGCCTGCCCGCAGGGTTCTCCCCCGGCAGCGGGGGGGCTGCGCGGGGCAGCTCGGGGCAGCCCGCCCGGGGCTCCTCGCTTGCCCGGAGCGCGGAGAAGTTGCTGTCAGCAGCGGGGGACACAGTGTGCATCCTGCCCAAATCCTTCTTCTCCCCCCGCTCCGGACGTGCTGCTTTGCCGGTGGCTCCTCTGCCCGTCCTTTGGGCCACTTGTCCCCACGCAGCTCCTGGCCGGGGCCGGGGTCCAGCTCCGCGCCCGGGAGCTGTTGCAGCTCCTGCCGCCCTGGGCATCTCCTGGCTCGGAGGAGGCCGGAGGCGGCAGCTGCTGCCCCGGCTCGGAGGGGCCGAGCGCTGACCAGCTCCAGCTCCGGGAACCGGACAGGCCACCCGGCACTTGCCCTCGGCACTCTCCGGAGCGAAGATGCTCCAAATTGTCTCCCCAAAAGCCGAGTGTAGAGGCCCTCACCCCGAGTCTCGCTTCGAAACCTTGGAGAGGATGGGGTCCGCGTGACAGCGAGACAGGACCCGGACCGGACCGGACCCGGGCCCGGAGCAGGGGTTCGGGGGCTCTGGGATGCGCTGGGAGCAGAAACGGCGGAGCCTTTGCGGCGATGGGAGACCCCCGAGAGCAGCCCGGCGGGGGCCGGCGGCTGCCCCGAACCCCGGGGATGATGGGGCGTGTGACGGGGAAGGGCCCAAGGTCTGCGCCGCCAAATTTGGCTGCCGGACGACGATTCACTATGTGATCTCACGTAGTGCAGGAGGACGATTCCTTCAGTGAAAACGATATTATTTTGTATGATGTCGCAGTTTTTTGAGAGCTATTGCTAACAGCCGGAGCTAGCTCCGCACCCCGCGCCGGGACAGAGGTGACGACCGGCTAGGGCTGCTCCCAGAATTGAACGAGACACACAGACAGGAAACACAATTGGCAACAACCCCCCCTCTCACCCCCGTTTACTGACACAGAGCTTACAGACTATCGCTGCCAACCGTTTAATAGACTCCTCTCAATATTCCCTTCCCTCCTCCCCTCCAGGAGAATGTATAAAGCTGATTGTCTTTAATTCCAAAACAGAGACATCTAAGACTGAAAAGGCGTTTTGAACTAAAGATAGAAACATCACTCTAAGACTTTCCAGAGATGCTGAGCGCTGCTGCCGGCCGGCAGATGAGTTGCTCCGTATTGAGGTGGGCAGGCGAAATGTGTTATAAGGATGAGCCAGGGCTTGCGAGATAACTGCTCCCAGCTGGTTTAGGGTTTATTTTTTTTTTTTTTCCTTTCCCCCCCGCCCCCCTTCCCCATTCTCCCTCGGGCTGGCGCAGTGCCCTCCTGGCTCTAGCAGGCTGCTCGGTGCCGGTGATTGACAGACCAAGGTCAGGGAAGCTCTTCGGGGCTGGGGGTGTCGGGTTTCGGGGAGGACAGCTCAAACTTCCCCAGCACTCGCAGAGCCCTCTCTGGCTCCGCTGCCGCGCAGCGCCGTGCGCAGGTTCCGCGGGGAGCCCGCTGCGTTCCGCCGGCCGCGGAGCTGCCGAGTCCCGGCTCCGCGCCTGCCGCTGCCAGCATCCCCCCCTGCCTCCGCTCCCGGGGTCCCTTATTTATTTATTTATTTTTAATCTCTATTTGGACTAGTTTCAATTTCTTTTTCTTTCTTTCTTTCTTTCTTTCTTTCTNCTTTTCTTTTCTTTTCTTTTCTTTTCTTTTCTTTTCTTTTCTTTTCTTTTCTTTTCTTTTCTTTTCTTTTCTTTTCTTTTCTTTTCTTTTCTTTTCTTTTCTTTTCTTTTCTTTTCTTTTCTTTTCTTTTCTTTTCTTTTCTTTTCTTTTCTTTTCTTTTCTTTTCTTTTCTTTTCTTTTCTCCCTTCCCTTCCTCTCTCTCTTTTTCTTCCTTCCTTTTTCCCCTTTTAAATCATGATATTTCACCCCATTAGGGTTGCATTAAATCTGAAGTTATGTGGGTACACGCACACACACTGTAAATACTTATTGCATAATCCTGCATGGTGTGTTCAGTAATGTTGTATGCAGTGGTCTGATAGGATCCCACACTGCACTTTTGTTTCATGAAAGAAGAAGAACAAGAAAAGGGGAGTTAAAAAACCTTACAAGCTCTGCCTTTTCTTGATTTTTAAATGGTGGCTTTCAGTAGTAAATTCTGAATGCAGCATGAAGTGCTGCAAGAGGTTTTCCTGCTAATGCATGCAGGACAGGGAAGAGCCAATTTATATTTGTGAGCTGGTCCTGTGCATCACAGTGTGTGGAAGTGTTAGGAAATGGACTGTGCTACACTCAAGACCTAAGGTACTGCAAATCCTTTGCCTTAAAAAGAATCACTCCAATGGGGGCTTATTGTATTTACAGTTTTGCCACAATTGAATAAACACTGCAGTAAAGAGGGGAAAAATTATTCCACATAGAGAAAGTGACATGTTCTCTGTCCCAAGGAGCCTGCTGGTAGGTTTTAGAGATAGTTGTCCTCTGTGTTTTTTATTTCCCCTTTTAAAGTTTCACTGTTTGTCTTAAGGCACAGATTCAAAACACCGCATTTCCACTTTATACATGTGTTCTCTTAAAAGATTTGTTTAGACAAGGAAACCAATGCTAAGTGTTCTCACTTGAAAGAAATTAAATATATAGAATGATAAGCTGCTGCTAAAATATATAAAAAACACTTAAATTAATAATAAGAACTTGTTCTGAGGCAAAATTCAATTTTACTTCCTATTATGCAATCTTTGCATGTAAAGTTGCTTTAATGCAAAATAGCAGCTCATCAAAAATTCTGTTTTATTGGTATCAAAAATTTATGATATCCTGAGGCATGAGGGGCAGAGAGCAAGGTAGCAAAGCTGTGTCCTTTTACCAAGTTTAGTGCTTTCTTTAAAGAAAAACCTCGAACTTATTTCTTCTGCCTTTTTCCTCGTTGTTGGAGGCAGTGGGTGAAGGTTTATAGCAAAGAAAACTCCACTGCCAATGTCACTGTGCTGTTCTGATACACCATTTTAGCTGTACCCTCTCTGCAGACTCTGGCTTTTACTGTAATGCTAGGAGATACTAGGACATGTCCACGCAAATACAGAGCTGGGATTATTTCTAAACTGGGATGTTTTCATCCAGTATTGCAATAACACACATGGATTGCAAATATACGGGCATTGCTTGTGCCCGTATTTGTCTATTTGAAGCCCACAACCTCCCTCTGATGAAATGTAAAGACCTGATTCTGCTTTAGCCTCGACTTCCCACTAATGAGACTTCATTTGTTTCCAGAAAGGTGCTTCTGGCTTTATAAAGGATATTAAACACATGGTGACAAGGGCACTGTGGTCAACACAATTTTTTTTTCTGAAGTAAGTGTGGCAAGGAATCAGTGCCAAGCACCTGAAATCTGCATTAATAAAAATAAACAGTACTTACTCCTTCTCCAGCAGAAATTCAGGTAATTTATTAAAGGAAGCCACTGACCTTTCACAGGTTGTGGTGACCTGGCCAAGGTGAGCTGTGGGCTGAGAGCAGGGCTCAGCCTGACAAGCTCCTCTGGGCCGTGCTGCCTGTCCTCCCATCACACAGCTGGAGCACAGGGCAGGATCACTGACCACCAGGGAATAAATAGTGAGGTGGGAAGGCAGCACAAGCCCCTCTAATACCGTGTGTCCATGGATCCTGTTTTATTTCCTGTGGAATGGAGCTGAAACTTTCCTGCTGGTTCAGGGAGCCCATTCACAAAAGAAATTACAGAGGGCAATAAACCTGCCCCTTGCTCTTCAGCTAACTGCTGCTTCCTTGCTCCTGTGCTGTGGTGCACTTATTACCTAAAGCTTCTGCAAACATGAGAAAGGGAACATATAATTATAAACAGGTCTCTGAGCTAACACAGGCCCTCACAGCTTCCAAATATGCATTTTCCCCCTATTTAAGGCAGTCAACAATTACAGGAAAAAAAGGGTTTTGAGTCTGAAATCTCTGCTCAAGAGATCCTGAGGGAAAGCTTTTACATTTCTCCTCAGTCTGGTCCCCCTCTGGCTCGTTGTCCAATGACATCCAGCTCCACATGTCGTGTTAGTGCAACTTTAGTGGTAATATCAGCTCTAGCTTGCACAGTGGCTGAGGCTGATAAACTGAGTGCATTCAGAACATCAGAAAGAGAGGACTGCTAAACTTCTCCTGACACAGGCCATCCTTATTTTTATGTCAGCCTTGACCCCTGGATCAAGTGTTTCATTCTGGGTACTGCAGTGGCAGCGCTGCACTGGTCTGTGAGCAAGCGTGGATCTCAAGGGCTGAAGAGCACAAATTCATCAGGGCCAGCACTGGTTTTGTGCAGTGACAGGTTAACCCACTCCACAGAGGGGTGGAAGGGGCAGCAAAGGTGTTTGTTGGCAGAAAATGGTTTTGAAAGGGTATTTCCAGATCCTCACTTCTCTCAAGTCAGGCACCCAAAAGAGCAGTGTATTAAGCAAATACTTGAGAGCCTCTGGGGCTGTGTAATACGTGACTCATACTCAAGTCAGATAGACAGACAGGAATCATGATAATAACAATAATAATAGAGTCCATGTCTTTCTGATTTGCAGTATTACCAGAACTCTCTTATGTAGTGATTTCTGTCCTGCTGGAGACTAAAACCATGGGGTCACACAAAAGAAAAAGAATCCTTAAATAGCAGAGAAGTTTAAATTTGAAATAAACATATAGTCATGTTACGCAGCTCAATAATTAATGAAATAGCTTGGGTAAATTTTAAAACAAATCAGAAACATCAGCTGATGTCTGCTTCAGACTCTAAACCCAATGTTCCTACTAAAAAGTCATGTATCTTTTAAAAGAAACCCTTTGCCATGAACTGTTTTCAATTGAAGTCTACAGTAAATATATAAAGATTACTGAATCACATTGTTTACAGATGAAACAGTTTAAAGGTGAAGTTATTTTTGGTTTAAATCTTCTGTGTTTTAAAATGAAAGGCATTTTTGGAGTAGCTGCTAAAAAACAAAAACACTGGAAAAAAAGTAAAAAGGAAGAAGATGAAACGTGGCACTGTGAGGGTTAAGCAAGGTCCTAGGATCCAAGTAAATATTTATATGAGTGCTCAAAGAGGGGGGAAAAATCTCAATATAACCGAAATATAAATCATGGTGCTTTATGTTAGCTGTCAAATTATTCTAGCCCCTGCATTCCAGTACTTGCTCTACTGGTAATGTCACATACAATATGTGGGCTTATGCCCTGGTGCAGGTTTGGCAGGTAATTAAAGTCAGTTGCATGGAGGTTTACACAGACTCCCTCCGATCCACTGAAAGACAAACAACCTGTTAACTGGGGGAGCTGCAAGTGTGCAGAGCTGGATGGGAACAGGCATTCTCACAAGCAGGGGGGAAAAGCCTGGCTCTAGGGTGCTGTTTTGCTTCCTGTCTTCGGTCTGAATTAACTCTTTGGGGCCTCTGTAGCTCGCTGTGCTTTGTAGAGGCAGTGAAATCTGGAATCAGCAGCCAGGCGTTTGTCAGAGGGAAAAAATAATAATAAAAGCAAGCCCTGAGGGCAGCTAGCCCTCGGGTCAGGTTTGCCTGCATTCCTGACCTGGGGGAGACTATCCTTGCTAGAAGTCATCTGCGTGATTTAGTCTTTCTGCTTTGTCCAGCCTCTCTAAATTGGAGACTCCAGTCACAACAGGGTGAGTACTCCCAGCAGCTGCACGGTGCAGCCTGTTCCCCAAGCCGAGAAGGTCCTGGGGGGCCTGCAAATGATGCTCAGAGTGTGCACCTCATGGCCTTTGATGAAACTCCTTCAAGAAAGACATCCAGAATCAAACCCTGGAGTTCGGCCCCCTGTTCACACTCATCTTCTCACCCGACTCCCTCTTGTGAGAAGAGAGGGTTTCAGACCTTCAAACCTTTCGCTTTGCTCTCTCCTGGCACAGAGGTGTTGCTGTCTCCGTGCGGTGGATCTTCGCTCCGGGAGGCACCCGCAGTCTCCTGCTGCCTGTAGGAGCTGGGCACAGGGCTGCAGGCTCTGCTCGGCCACCTGCAGCGCCGAGGAGCCACACCTGCGCGGATGCAACCCCGGTGTCAGGGAGCCGTGCCAGCCCCGGCACCGCGGCCGTGCGACACCCTCTGACTCAACCAGGGCATTAGCATGGCACCGAGATGACGGGATCCTGCCCTCCGGCTGCCTCCCCACGCCGTGTGTCATCCCCACCTCCAGCCTGCAAACACACAGGCTGGGGGCAAAGAGTAAATCCTGCCCTTATGGGTTGTGTTTCACCGCCTCTCTTCGGAGGCTTGCGGAAGAGAAGCCAAGCTGTACCGGGGACACCCATCTGCAAGGATAACCCCACCAGCAGCGCCGTTTCACAGGGGCCAGCGAACAACCACCATCTGTTTAGCTGCCCCATTCATATTCATTCAACAAGTCTCTTATGCTAATCCCCGTCTACATCCTTTCTTATCTTCTAGTCATACACAAAATCAGAGAGCAAGGCCCTTCCTGAATTAGCCCCGATTCCTGTTACTCTGCTCGGGAAATTCTGGGCTGAATCCTGACAGTAAGGGAAAAAGCCCTCCAAAACCCCAAAGCATGCAGAGATCAGCTTTTGGAACTGCTCAGGACCATTTGTCTGCCTTAATCAAATGGTGATTTGTCTGTCTGATAGGAGTTTAGATAAAGTTTTCAGCAATTTGCAGTAATTAAATGTGAAAGGGGAAGAAGCAGAGGGTTTCCAGGCAACATGCTGCAGAAGGGGAGTTTTGGAGGAAGGCAGAGAACCCCTTGTTAAGCATCTGCCAGTTTGCATGGAAGGTAATGGTGATTTCCTTGCTCTTATGGAGTTCCCCGCCTCCTCTTCACTCCCTGCAAAGATGTTCTCCTCCTGTTGTTAAATTCAACCGGAGGAGAAAGAGAATCCCTGGAGTGCAGGAAAATATTTTCCAAAACAAGATATTGCCTTTGATTACAACAAGTGACAGATACAAAAAGAAAAAAAGTGTCCCAGGGAATGACACTGTCACCTCCTCCACAAGGACTTTGCTCCCATGTCAGAATTATGCAAGGTACAGTGCAATGCTCAGTATATTCAAGACAGTTGTCAAGAGCAAAGTATAAACATTTCCAGCAAATGTACTTAATAGAAATTTGTCTGCCAAGTGCTGCAGCCTCCTTTCTTGTTTATGGCAAGGAAAAGACCTTTTTCATTAAGTGGGAGGAAAACACCCTCCCCCAGTTAAAACCAAAACAAAAGAGCTTTGAACGTAAAGCTTTTTCTGGTGTTTCGCTTTGTAACCCATTGGCTCCAGCAGCAGTGGACCCAAAATCTACTCAAGTCTTCCTGTCATGTATTCCCTTTCATAAACGTTGTCTGTGGGAGAAGAGTCCCGCTCAGAGATGGTTCAGAGCCGATCAGCAAATGGATGTGGTGAGTGAACCTGGCACTGTGATCCCCAGGGAGTGCAGAAGAAATGCAGTGAGGGCCCTGTTGTGCTTAAAACACAACTGCATTCCTGGAAGAACAGAGTCTGTGGGAATTTGAACATTGGACTTTGCTGGGGCTAGAGGCTGACCCCAGCCTCCAAGGGGGTTAGGTGCTTCTGCCAGGGGATAGCTGAACTCGGGGAAGAGATAAATCAGAGGCAATTAAGCTGTAACCAGTATCTGCCTTTGCCTGAATCACTTGCTCCACCCTGAACATGCAGTACAGCCGGGCTGGAATCTCCTCCAGCCAAGAACTTGGGACTCCAGGGAAGGGGTGTGTTCCTCTTCTGAACCTACAACTTCATTCCAAAAGCAACCACAGTTGTCTTGAGCTACTGTCGCCAGTTCAATGTGCCTTTAGCAAGAAACAGAAGCTGTCTGTGAATGAAAGGGGCCTGGAGATGATGTTTCTGTTTTAATTAACTAATATACCCTATAGATTTATGCTTTTTCCTTGAAATCTCAATTGGCTTCTTTAATTGCTGTTCTCAGTGACACATTTTAATTCCCCCTCCCTGGCCTGCACTTGCCTTTTCCCAGAGCACTCTCACTGAGAACACCCATGAGAGCCCTCTCTCACAGCCTGAGTGCAGGAGGAGCTGCTTTCCATTAGGGAACCTGCTGATGACTCCAAGATGAAGTTGGAAACCCCTCCCTGAGTGTGTCCCTCCATGCTGCCACAGGACAAAAGCATTGGTGGGAGGTTTCTCACCCAACCTCCCACTGAAAGCAGGACTGTAGGCAACACCAGATCAGGTCAGCCATGGCTTTACCTCAGTAAGTCCTGAAAGCCTCCAGGGGTGGAGATCCCACCAGCTCTCTGGGTGTCTGTTTCACCCACTTTCTCTTAATTCTATTTGTAGGAATTTACCCATCTACAAAGGAACTGTATTCTACCAGCAGGACAATAATTCCAAGGTGTGTTGCAATATTCCCCATCCCCTGTCTGACCTGATGACCCAGAAACCCAAGAACCTGAACACCTGTTATGGAAACTAAGAAAATTAAACCTTCTGTTTAGATTCATAAAAGCTTCAGCAGGCTGTCCCTCCAGCTCACAGGCTGGAGACACCAGTAGCATTAGCAGTAAGGTTCTGCAGGCCCTTGGAGCTCTGCCCCTGGGGTGGCCAGGAGCAAGTTGCTATCTCTCTCAAGCTTAAGTCTGCTTCATGAAAACCAGGTATTATTCTGCCTCTCCTGGCTTAAGGCTCAATTTGCTAAGGTGTTCTCAGAGCACTCCCATCAGATCTACCGGACGTGGCAGCAGGATTCATGTACTGAGAGTGTAGGGAATGTCCTGCCCGTTCACCTAGAGATGCAGCTTTGAATGAGATCGATTTAGAGATGCTCTTCCCTTCCCCCTGGCTCAGGTTCCTCTGTGCAAAGCAGAACAGCCTTGCCAGAGCACAGCAGGGGAGTAACGGTGCCAGGCACCTCTGGGCATGGCTGTACCTCTGGGAATGGCTGTTTGTACCTCTGGGAATGGCTGTATCTCTGGGAATGGCCGTTCGTACCTCTGGGAATGGCTGTTGTCCCCTCTGGGTGCTGGAGCAAACCCAGTCCTTGCCTTCTGCCCCCTGGCCCCTGAGCTGGGGCCTCTGGTTGGAAGGAGAGCTTTGGATGCCCAGCCCTGGGAGAAAATTCTGCATGTGGCAAGGAGGCAGATGCCAATACAGGACAGAATGGGGCGGATAATCCCCATGAGGACAGGATTTAAATCATTGCTTAATCTCTTACTGACTAGCATGGGTACCATGGATTTTTAGCTGGTGATGGGGCTCTGAGAAAAGTTGTGAGGACTACAGAGAAAATGTTGGTGTCCTGATATTTTCATCAGCAATTAGAAACTTCAGTGATGATTTGATTCTCATCCAGTCCACACAGAGAAAAAAATCTCATGGAAGAATAACCCAATATCTACAAATTAGAGGAAGATGAAATACATGCCTCAAAACAGTGAACTTTTTGTCATGATAAAGCTAAAATAATGGGTGATTTGAACAATTCACGAGGAGTTACAAAGGTCTAATCCTTGGAATCTGTAGAGAAAGGATTGGATATTTTTCCAAAAGTTGTTTTAATCAAATTAGGAATTAATCCTGACATGTCCTAAGGTCTGTTATACATGTGAAATCAAATTAAATGGTCACAGTGGCTTCTTCTGCTCTTACAATCAATGTAAAAAATGTAATTGTGGTGCTAGTGAAACAGTGAAGAAATATACTGCTGAACTAGAGGGGAGGCTAAAGGACAGATAAAACTATTATGAATTCTAGAACTTATATAATAGATTGCATTCACTTCAGCAAGAATTCCACCATTGTTATTTTTTCCACATTTAATTTAAAGAGGCAATATCCTTTTAAGCTTTCATTCTTCAGCAGGGTAGATTAAATTTAAAATAGAAAAGTGCTGCAGAATAGATCTGGGGATGTTCAGGGCTGGAGGACAACTTAATGAAGCAGAAACTGAAATACCATACATCTCCAATAGCTTTAATTTATACAAATATTATCTTTGTGTCTTTCATAACATGATGCAGAGGAGCTTGGAGTACAGTTTAATTCCTTTGCTTTTCAAGATAGTATTATCCATTTTAGTACCTGGGTTTGAAACTGGCCCAATTTAAACCAAAAGAGCTATAAAGGTTTCTTGCTTTAATTGCTGAAACAGAGTTGCACATATAAAATCAATTTAATGGCTGGAAAAGGCTGTGTGGTGTATGAATAGAGTAAGTGCCAGACTGCCTTGAGTCCAGTCCTGCCCCGGGAATTCCGAATGGTCAGTGCTGCTGGAGGGGGAGAGGGCAGGAGCAGAGCTGTGAGGGTGCCACTGCGCTGGAAACTGGGAGCTAACACTGCAACTCTGCAGATCCAGCACACCCTGCTCCAAACAGGTGGGATTTGTAGGACCATAGGGGGTGCACCTTTCCATTTTTTTTACCTTTTTCACCCCAAATTCAGAAGCAGGTAAATGGGGCAGTGGCCCCAAACCTCTTGATGCAGTGAAGCCAAGAGAAGCAGCAGCAGCAGCAGGGAGCTGGGGTTGAGCACTGCTTGAGACAGGATTTATTCCCTGCTGTGAAGGATTCTGTGCTGGCACAGGCTCACAGAAAGGTCTGGGTGCAGTGACACCAAGAACCCCAGCACAGGGACAGTCACAGACAGTCCCTCTGGGGTGGCTCCTCTTGGCCAGGGATGAAGGGGAGTGTCACCAAAGCAGGGGACTTGCTTGCTGCTGTCCCTGGAGCTTTCCTTGTCCTGCACAGCCCTTCTGGCTGTGTGCAAAAGTGGACAACACTTTTAGATCCAAGGTAGTATTTTTTGGTGTATTTGATCTTCCAGGTATTTTGGGACATTGTTGTACTACTTCATATACTCTGCTTCCAACTTACTCTGTGTTTTTGGTTAAAGCAGCTTCATATGACTTAATTTTCATTTCTGTGGCATGAAACGATATCTTCTACTAATCTCTGAAAAGGTCTTTGAAACCTAAAGAGCAGGTATCTAATGTCTAGCACCTTATTTATTCACAGATGTTTGAATCTGCTCAAGACATGTAAAACTGGGCTTTTTTTTTTGCTCAGTGTGTTAGAAGTGGGGAGAGAGAGAAATAAAAAATGTTGCTAGAAAACATCTTCCTTCTGAATAACAGTAGAGTTCATTAGAGAAGAAGGTTCATCTTTTCTTTATTCTTCATGACATGCATTTTCATGGTTGGTTACAAGTCTGGCATTGCTTCTTCCTTCATATGCTGCCAACAGTTTTCTATGATCTTAATTTTCCCCCCTCTATGAAAACCTCAGGAAAAAAAAAATCCACATATTAGCTTGCAAGCATTTGATTGACACACAGATTAATGTTACACAATTAAAGAGTGTTATCAGGTGAATGCTTCAAAAATCACAATATTTCACAGGCAGGCAGGTTTCCTGACACCACTGTAAGTAGAAATACTTTATAAAAATTATTTAGAATCACCATCCATCATCATGAGAAACCTTGTGTTCTGCTAAAATAATTGACAGCTTGATAGCTGCAAAATGTTCCCAATCCAATAAAATACATAGCATTTCCAATAACAACACTGGTGCACGTGGATTTACAGTGGTTTACCAATTTATTGTGAAAAATGATGGAGTTCTAATTTGCGAGCAACTTGAGTGTATTTCAACTTCGTGGTCAGTGTCCTTCAAACCATCCCTAATCCAGTCATTTCTTCTGTGAGCAAGCGAGCCATGAATATGCATATGAGATGTAGCACAGCATGGGCTGCTCTGCCACCTTACAGCCAGAAGGTCACGGGCATAAATCTCCCTGGATGCTGAGTATTGCCTCCACCTCAGGTAGGTAGGGAGCAGCTCCCCAGATTCCTACACCATCAAAGAGAGGAGTAATTGGGTAGAAACCCTCACACATTCACTCGCCCATGGCTCACAGGGATGAAAGGGAAGCTGGGATTAAAAGGATGGAGCTGGAAATGAACCTGCCAGGTGCTGGCAGGCAGTTCATCAGTTCCTTAATGTGCACCTAATGGCTCTGCCTCTTCCAGGAGTGTGGTGCCACGGCCACTTCAGTTGCCCTTGCCCCCCTGATCCCTTTCAGCTGGGCTGGGAATGGATCATCTACTCCATAGCCCATGCAGAAAACAGAAAACACTTTTGGGGATCAGTAACAGCCCAGATTGCTGCATCATTCAGGCCCCCAGGTGCTGGTGGACAAGCCAGGCAGTGGGCTGGAAGTCATGGACCAACCCAGGCTCCAGGCAGCCTCTACCCCCTCCTCTCTCTCCTTCAACCTGCCATGTTTCCTGCTCTTCCCATTCATCCCAAGAAGTTTTCAGGCAGAATGAACACGATGGGCTTCTCCTCTACTCAGGAAAATCAGAAAGAAATTGGAAGATGCCTCTTCTGCCCATGCACCTCCCTGGCATCCTTGGAGTTATTTGTAGTGATTCTGGCCTTGTTAAACAGGGGTTTAAGCTAGAGAGAAGCTCTGTCTTTAATGGGGACAAAGAAATAAAGGTTCTGATAAAGCCAAAAAAAGCCCTAACAAAAAAAAAAATAAATAGATATGACTGATTTGGACTTATTCTCTCAGCTACAAGCACACCAAAAGCACTAGGTAAAAATTTTGGATTTTTAATCTAAAATTTTATAAAGGAGAAGTACTTTTGGAGCGTTTTTGTTTATTTGTTTATGGTTTTGTTATTTTTTGTTTTCTGTTTTTTGTGTTTGTTTTTCTTTTAGCTTTTTTTGTTTCTTTTAAGACAAACATTTCTTTTAAGCAGCCATCGAGACATTTGCAGCAAGGTTCAAGTATGAGGGATTTTTTTTCCTCACCCTGTCCCCAGAACTAACAAGAGAGAGCAGGAACATAATATCCTAGAGTAACAATTAACCTTCAGCCACTTGCCTGTCACACAGCATATGCAGATGCAGGAGGAAGAAAAGTCAGTCCAATGCACACTGGAGCTCCGTCCTTTCAAACTCTTGCCAGAGGACACAGGTTTATAAAAAAGTCCATGGAAAAACTGGACCAAATTCTGCAAGGGACTCCTGAGACGCAGAGGTAAATGTGGTCACCCTTCTTCAAGGTCTCACTGCAATATGAGAACTTTCTACAGGAATTTTCCTAACAACTGGGTGATTGAAAAAATACCCGTAATTATATATATAACTCACTATGTAATTATGTATTTTACTATATATGTATATAGCTATATATATAGTTATACACATAATAGTAATGAAAATCATTATCACACACTTTGCAACAACCTGACTTTTTTCTTTAGATAAGTTCAGCAAACTTCAAGAACCTCTGTTTGGCCCTCAGAAAACACAGTTCAGGTTTTCTGGAAGTAACCTAAGAAGGGCTCTGGATAGCTCTTTGACATTAAATTTCTGCACAGTTTAGCAGAGAAATCAGGAATTGATCCTTAAGGACCTGTATGGATTCCCTGTCTCCTGCTCCACGTGGTATTGTTGTTCTGTTTTCCAGCAGTGGAAAAACTCCCACTGTCCAAATTGTAGCAACTCTTGTCAGAAGGACATTTTTGTTTTCAGACACATGCTTTGTTTTTCCCAGCATTAAACACAATTGTCCCAGGAAAAGATATATTATAGTGAGTTGTTGCATTATTTAGATGGTATGCAGAATTGTATTATAATTTCCAGGGGGAAGAAGTCCAACACCCATCAGGAGTTATTCAAGAAGACAAAATATATCCACTGGTCTTAAATCCAGGCAGTGGGCTGGTTTCACCACTGCACAAAATAAATCTGAGTAGGTCAGATTGGCTTTTTAAACCCCCTTTTCTTTACCCAACCCGGCTTAGACAACTTCACTCAAATATTTTCTTTCACACTTTGCTGGCAAAAGCATCAAAACCCTCCCTGGGTTTACATTACTGCTGACAAATCACAGTAATTCATGATCAGAGCCACTGTAGTTATTCAGAGCAACTAGCGCAGCCACGGGGGCTGAGAGTGACTGACAGCACTGCAAAAATTATCTGCTAGAATTTCTTAAAGCTGCCAAGTAATTTGGGTTAACAGCTCTTTCCCTTGAAGAAGAACGTTGCTAAGAGGGTTGGTTCCATGGCAGGTCAGCTCTAGATTAGCCCCAGCAATCAGAGGAGCAGGATGACCAGGGTAAAATTGCTTACAGGCATCTGTGGTGTCGGAAAAGTTATTGTCAATGGAAAAAAAACCCCAAAAACTCAGAACCCCAAAACCAAAGACAATTTAACAGCTGTCCAAGCATCCCTGGTTAATGGAGGAGTTTATTCCTGGCAGGGATAACAAACAGGACAATATCCCACCTTTCCCCACGGCCACCTGCAACATTCCATGGATGGGGATGAACCATGGCAGGCCCCTGTGAGGGGAGAATCCTCACAGACCCTGTTGCCACAGACATTTCACAGCTTACAAAATGACACTGTTCTTCATAACAGTGGTTTAAATTCCATGACACACCAGTGCTGAGAAAACATTAATAATCTGCTTGTAGTGAAAAGACAAACATCCAGCATCATCATTTCAAGTTATAAACACCAGTTCTGTCCAGGAACATCAGCTCTCTGTCCAGGAGAAATTTCAGGGCCTCTCAGAGTTTAACCAGGTTTCAGAATTACTGGAGGACAACCAGTCACAGCCTGGATTCTTTGTTCAATTTTATGTTCCTTTTTCAAGGGTTTAATGTTGCTGTATTTTGATCCTTCACATTTCAAACCCTCGGTTTTCAACTGGCAGCTTCTGGCTTTTCCAACAAGTGTTTCCAATACCTTTAC
This sequence comes from Tichodroma muraria, assembly GCA_013390105.1. Lineage (NCBI taxonomy): Eukaryota > Metazoa > Chordata > Aves > Passeriformes > Sittidae > Tichodroma > Tichodroma muraria. The sequence continues at coordinate 192,610 of WAAG01079623.1, forward strand.
AAACTGCTGTATTGTCTGATAGACTGCACCTTCAGAGCCTACCTCTTTTTAGGGGAACAGAGCCGAGACTTTTATTCCAGGGTTTGCTTCATGACACAAGGATCTTTTGTGGGCACTTTTCTCTTTTTCTTTCTAGGGTTCGGCACATTAAATAGAAGTAACTTTAGAGAGGAAAAAAAAAAAAAGAAAAGGTACAAGACTGTTCTTTGTATATTCAGCTTGCTAACTGTCATGATTTTATGAGGAGTCTCCTGACACCTGGCATTTTTCTTAAAACCCTAGACCTTGGAGTCATATGGATATACCAGAGTTCCAGCATTAATTAAGAGAAGAAGGTTTCCAGTCATCATGGATGCGGCATAAACCTGAAAATGGTGAACCCTGAGAGTAGAAAAGAAGAGCCCTTAAACTGCTTGTATGAAAGCTCATGTTTTAGGAGGTAAAATCCTAATTTCTGGAGGGAAGGGAGGCATGCAGGATAGAAAAGTCTTGCCCAACATTGAGTTATGATACCCCTGTCCCTGCAAGGTATCCTGTGAAACTCAGCCCTTTGTTTTCATTGTGTAAAGCTAATAATTGGAGTTAGAAGCCATCCAAACCTACAATAGGAAATGAGATTTGGGGAAAACCCACACCCACCAGACAGAATTAAAAGCAATTTCTTTGAATTCCAGCCTGTCTCTTGCAGACAGATTGTCAAAGTTTCAGGTGTGCAGATTCCATTCTAAAATTTCAAATTATAAAGTGAAAACAAGCAGAAACACAATATTGTCCCTTACTCAGCTGACAAGTTAAGAAAGGAATCAGAGAGATACTAACATCCTGTAGGCTGGCACTCAGGCCTGTCCTATCTAAGTCTTTCCAGCTGAAGGACTAATAACATATTTCACGCTGTTCCAGGTGACTGAGAAAGTCTTTAAAGACAATTGCTGCCAGTCTCTTCTTCCACAGATAGGCTTTCAGGATGAGGGTTTTTTTTGGTTAGTACAGAAAACTCTCTCCATAAAGCTCCCATGGGGAAGCAGAGAGTGGATAATCCAGATCACAGAACAGGCCTGGCTCAGCTCAGTATTTTTTCCCGTGTCGTAACGAGCATTTGATAACAGTGCAAGCCTGCATAAGCAAGTCAGCCCATGGCAAAAAGAGCAATCCACTGCAGCTGGGTGGTTTCTGTGGTGCAATCCTGTGTAACCCTGCTTCCCCTCTGGCAGTCCTTGCTCCAATCTAAGACACCTTCTAAGTAAAACAAGTTTGTGAGGCCCAGACAAGAGACCACTTTGTAAAGTTACTTGTGTGTGCATGACTTGAAAGAGCAAGAAAGTGCTCTTAGGACACGTTATTACAGGAGCTGGCAGCAGGTAAAGGCTTCTTTCCTGTTTCAGCTGGTCTATTAGTAATGTGATTGCAGCACCTTAGATGTCAGCTGTGAATTAGGACTCCCCTAGACCTAGAGGTGTTCCTGATCCTAAGAAGACCATGTGTGTGGGGACTATTCTGAGCCGTGCAGATAAAGCAGCTTGGCTCTCCAGATGCCTGGCACCCAGTCAGAACTCACTGGAGAGCCCTGTGTCTGTTCCTGTAGAGCCAGGGAGGTGCCTGTGTGAGCAGTCACACTGCTGAACAGGGCTGGAAGGCACCTGCATGTGGTTGCAGCTGGATACAGCAGGAGCACAGCCTCTCAAACCTTGCAAGGTCCAAGTTACCCACCAATCCTAGAATAAAAATCCTTCTCCTTTTGTTTTTTTGCTTTGTTCTGCTGACACTTTTGGATTTTGCGCGTGAGCCCAGGATGGGTTTGTACCAGACAGGAGGCATCTGCTGTAGCAGCATCTCATCCTCTGCAGCTCTCAGCCCGGGCTGCCGGAGCTCTCACTCCGGAGCTGTGACCGCGGGCTGAGCCATATGGAGCTGCTCTGCCTCACACCCACCTGCCCTCAGCAGCTCAGGCAGCTCCTCTCCCTGCACGGGCGTCTGCCACCACGGGAGGAGTGAGGTGCCGTTGCCTTTGGAGGAGCTTGACCTACTTTGGAGCAGGGATGCCAGAGTTTGCATTCTTCCTCCCCACCTTCACCAGCCGCGGTTTATGTGGGCCTCCAACACCACTCATTAGAGGGGTGGCAGCAGCTCGGCTGGAATATGCCTCCCTGAGATCAAAGCACCATGCAAAAATCCCATATTCAGTGTATTTAGTAGAGATCAAATAACATCTATAAAGCACATTTTTTATTTTTTTTTTTTAACTCCACTGCTCCTACATTGAGCAGCTGCTTATCTCTTATATTGCGAAGACCTGCCTTGCAACTACAGGGAGCTGGGGAAGAAAGAAAAGGCATATTTCACAGTTTTTCCTTTTCCAGACTTTCTCTCCCATCCTTCTTTTAGCCCCAGCAAGCAGGAAACTAAAGGAGCATGAAGACTCTCTGCACCTGCTGCCACTTCTATCACCTTATAGCAGCCAGCCAGCTTGTGCTTATGGAAACCCCGCACGTGAAATAAAATAATCACCTGCTCAGGAAAAAATACAAGCCCAAAACTAGAGCACTCTATCTGCAAAATAAGAGTTTTCTGTCCAGAAGGTCTTTGTTAAAGAAACCCACTCAAATTTCCCAAACATCCCACTCTGAGAAGACACTCATGGGCTGTTTATATTGTTACAGCAGCCACAATTTCTTGCCCTTTACTCCAGCCCTGCTCCATGGACATCAGCTGTTTTCCCTCATCAGCTCATGAGACTGATTAAGATAAGAGACTTTACTTCCTTCCACTTTCTTGGAACGTTTGCTGTAGTGTCTGCAGGCAATAATTTGGGGTCCAGACAGGCTGGGAGGGCTCTCTAAAGCTCTTTGCAAGGCTGTGCTCAGCATATTAAGCAGTCAGTGGTGGAGGTTTATGGCAGGATTTTCCAGGTAGGAAAGGATAATATCATGCTATGGGAAATTTAAAAAGGGGAAGGATAATTTGGTAAATATTTTATACAGGCATCCACTGGGGAGAAAGTGTAGTTATACAGTTAAAATACTGGCTTTGTACACAGCTCTTGGCCTTTGGCTTTTCCAGAGGCTTCCTCTATAACCTCTGACAAAATCACTCGGAGAAAATTGTTTTTGAAGCTCTTTAGGCAAGACAAAACAATGAAGAAATTGCTTTGGAGACCTGTCTTGCATTTGTACCTAGTTTCCCATAAGTAAAAATGAAAGCAATAATGTTACTTCTCCTCCATCCTTGTTGGTGTCTCCCAGATGCAAGGGGCAGGTGGGAGGTGCTGCTGAGGACAGCTGCACTCTGCAATGAGCTGCTCCTGTCAGGAGGGGCCATGCCAGCTTTGTGGATGTCTGGGAAAGGACCAACCTGGTGGCATTTGCCCTCTGCCAGGCACAGGTCTGAGGTGGGGAGAGCACAACCTGCAGCTCCTTATGCAGGGAGAGGAGCAACTCAACAGGTTTGGGAGGAGTTGGTGCTTTTTTTTTTTTTCCCCTCCTTGATTCCATCTGGTCTAAAATCACTCAACAGTATTCTTTGATGGCTGGGAGGAAACAGCTGAAACTTGTGAAAAATCTTTACTAAAATCCTCCAGGTTGCTCATTTTAGCATATCAATTAATTGAGACATTTGGCATAAATTCTGTAGCAATTCTCCCCAAAGACTTTAACAATTCGATCTCTTTTTTTTTCTAAAGCACTGTATACTTTAATTAATAGTTTTTATATTTTAGAATAGCCAAAGGCAAGCTTCTTTAACCAGAAAAATGTATATATTGACACACCTTTGAGGCAGTAAACTTTTCTGCATATTAATATTGAAAAGAAACTCATTAATTAGGCAGTCACACACACACACAAATCTTCTGATAGAATAAGTGCATTGAAAGTTTTAGATCACTTGGGACAAGTTCTGCCTGGAGCAAAGCTGCAAAGTTAATGCTCTGTATTAACTGCAGCAATCAACCCCCAAAATGGCTGCATCCCTCAAGGCCAGTCATTCCATTTGATCAGGTTGCAAAGCAAATTAGCATTCTCTTTGCCCTGGCTATGATGTTTCCTATTCTTTTCATGAATGATTTATTGGTGCCCCCTGTCCAGGATATGCTTGTTTTACCATCCACCTTTCCAGGGATGTTTGTCCCAGCAAAAGGTGTCCCCTGGGGTTTTGGTGCTGCCTGGAACCTGCACTGGGTGCTACTCCTTGGCTTGCCCTGAAAAGCAGCATTTGCTCTGGGATGACAGGAGCTTGCCTCTTGACTTCTTTCCCATTCATATTCCTTCAAATTCTGGCTCCTTTATTTGGATAAAACCCCATTTGCAGAAAAGCTCACAGAATTCAGGGAAAGCTGTGCCTTTGCAGGGAGGTGACAGCCAAGGCCTGCAGAGGTGACTCAGTAGCTGATTATCTTGGATGGTATCTTGCAAAAATGCTTGGGAGGGAAGCAAGAAATCTCCCACCTGGGGTGTTTGTCACGTCCTCTGAGCTGTCACAGAGGAACTGCAGGGCAGAGTGGCTCCAGGAATGCTCCGTGGGGCTGGCCCCCATCTCCTCATTGGCAGAGCTGAATGGGATGCAGCAGGGCTCCCTCAATCCCTCGTGGCTGTGGAAACTACAGCCAGGGGTGCTTGTGGGAGGAAGTGTCCAGTCCTGGAGTCACTGGAAATTGCCCTCCATTCTGCATTTTAGGTAGAGCCAAAGAGCATCTGCTGGAACAATCCTTGTCTTGGGGGGTCTTCAGCAGCTTCCATTTTTCAATTTGTTTTGAAGATAGCTGTAAAAAGCCAGTGTTGGAAGGATGCTTTCATCCTCTTCTCTCCCAAACCTCTGCACTGACTTGAAAAGGTTCTAGAAAGACAAAGTCCTCCCCACTTGTCTTTTCTCACTTCCTACTCCCTGAAAACCTCTTATCAGTAAAACCCTGCCTGATTTTCAGGAAAACTCCCCTACCAGGTATGGAGGAGACAGTCACTGGCTAAAATCTGAGTCATCTTTCCCACACATTCCTGAGCTGAATCACTCTAGTAATCTGAGCATAGATTTTTTGTTTTTCCCTTCTCCTGGAATTATTGACAAATACGTGGAGAATCGATTCTAATGAGCTCTACTAACTTACTGTACAGACCAGTTGCATCATGTGTTTCAAGAGAACTGAACTTCAGGAGAGTTCTCAGCACAAACATGAACTCCATCAGATGTATAAGCTGATGGGGATAAGCTGTGGAACTCCATCTATATTTTGGCTGTCATGTAAACTTACAGTGATTTTCATGAGTTATTGCTTATTTTCATCTGTGCAATCAAGCCTAAAATCAAATATGTGTTTTCTGATGTCCAGAGAGCAGTGGCATGAGAACTGGCCTCATTAGCACTCATGGGAGATGCTGGTACAGCCTGGGAAGAGAACGTGCAGCTTCTGACTTCTTAAAATTTAATGACACAGTTTATAGGGCTTTGATCCTCTAAGTTATCTTTACTTACAAGCAGACTCATGAAAGTCAATGGGACTTATTTAGAATATAGAAAGCTAAACAGAGGAGTCAGCCTGTGCAAGATCTATAGCAGTCAAACCAATATTGCCTTGTACAAATGTCATAAAATTCACAAAAATTAATAAATGAACAGATTGTTTCCTTATCAACAAAGACTGAAGGCAATTGGATTCTCTGTGGTCATTATGAGTGTCCCTCATGGGCAGGGGGGAGCTTTCAGCAATGGAGTTGGACACATTTATTTTGTATTTTGAGCTGCTCTATACATCTCTCCTGGTGGCTTAGTTTCTCTTTAAGATTTTTGAGGATGGGTCAATAATCCTATAGAATTGCTATAGCTGTCAATGAAGTGCTTCTGGCCGTTTTCATAGGTGCTCCTCTCCTCTCCTCTCCTCTCCTCTCCTCTCCTCTCCTCTCCGCTCCTCTCCTGTCCCACTCACTGCTGGGTGCCGCTCCTGGGANTCAGAGAAGCAGTTAATTTATTTCATTTTCTATCCTGGGGATAAGCTGTGGAACCACATCCTCTGAAACCAAAGGGTGGTGTAGCTCCTGTGTCCCAAAGCCCAGGGATTTCACTCCTTCAGCTGAAGACCAAATCCTGCCTCTTTGCACAAATGACAGCACCAAATCCAACGTTCAAAAGGGGCTGCCTGGAAAGGTAACACCACAGTGGTGCTCATGGCAGTTTTATTTTGCTCATTAATGAGGAGAGACACTTTCCTGGTGTCTGGCAAGATAAAAAAATTAATCATTGTCTGACAGCTGGGTGGTTCTTCAGATTTTGTACTCGGCTACTACAAAAGCCAAGTTAATGATAAACACATCAGCTCTGCTTTTTTGGGTATCTGCTTGTCTGTGCCCCTGCTTGTTCCAAGCCTGCCCTTGCTTGCTGAGCAGACACAGAGATACAGGGCCAGCCCTTCCACACACATGAGGCTGCAAAGGCACACTGCCTTTCCCCAGTGCACCTGCAGAAAAAAAAAAGAGGCTTTTCTTGATCTAGATAAGGCAGGTGGCTGACCACGCTTCGACGAGAAGAAAAAAAATTAAAATTATTCTACTCCTTTGCTTTGAAAATTAAAATTATTCTCCTCCTTTATGTAACTTGGCATGGAATAGCGAAGTTAATTTTAAGCACAGGACATTGCACTGCACCATGAGTTGATCTGGAGTTTCCAGAGTTGCTAATGAGCAGTGGAGATCTGGATACAGCCAGAAAGGAGCTCCCAATCTGAAAATTCGATTCCGAACTATGGTGAGAAGTGAATCACAAATATTTCCCCACAAAATATTTTTCAAGCAAACAAACAAACAAAAGTAATTTTTACTTTTTCTAGTCTCTTGGAAGGAGCTTTCCAGTTACTTAAAACCCAACAAACCCAAAGCAGAAAGCATCCAGCTTCTGGCTATTTCCAGAGTTTTCAAATTTTTCTTTCAGTTTGGGGAATAATTTTTGATGTTGCTGAAAACCAAACTGTTAACTTTTTGATAGTTTCAGCAAAAAACATTGAAAAGATTTGGCTTCCTTTGCAAGAAGGTTGGGAACATTTTAAAATTCTCAAATATTTTGAGGGAAGAGAAATCCCTTTTCACCCACCACAGCCATCTGCCTGCTATAGTAATGATGGTTCTCTTGCTTATTTTACCCCATGTCTTCCATCTGATATTTGCACTGGTTCTAAGTATCTCTGGACAGGGACTTTACTGTCCTTTACAATCATTCAGCACTCTCTGTTTAGGGGATTACTTTCATGTAGATGAGAAGTAATTATAATGGATCTGAAAATGTATATTTAAGTTTAATGGCTATTTAAGATTCCCCATTCAATTTCATAGAATCATTAACAAATCTATAGAGAGCTCTAATTTTCAGTCTTTTCTGAGGCTAATTTCTTCAGGGTTCAATCACAGTGCTAAGTGTATTTTCTAGAAGCTTCTAGAAACATTTTTCTTGGTCATCCCTCAGGACATAAGATTTTACTGGCCTTGATTATTTGACTGGTTGAAGCTGAATGTAAAAACCCTTGGAAAAAATAAGCTAAAATGTTCAGCAATTCCTTTTAGACACACAGATTTTGCTCAAAGCATTCAAGCCTAGAAATACAAATTTTTTTTCCCAAAGGAAAATGAATTTTTAGCAGGACTTCCTGTCTGCTGCTGGTGGGGATGTTATGGGGATGGTCATGACTGTGGCACTTCTTTGATGCTTCTCATGGCCTTTGCTGAAAAGTAGGAAATAGTAAAATGCCTGAAAACATAATTAATATCAGTAAAGTTTTGCTCAGTACTTTAAAAGATTTGCAATTTATCAACTATTCCATGTAATAAAATTAAAAGAGTCTTTTAATTACTTTTGTCATAGGGATGGAGCTGGTTGCACCATCACCAGTTACAGCAGGCTGAATATTCACGTGGCATGTGGTGAAGATAACCCAGCTCTCCAAGGCCATGAGGCTGTGGAACAGGGAGCAAGCTCCATCAGCTTCAACTTACAGTAATTTACTAGATAAATGCAATTAAAAAAATCTATGGTTTAAAAAAAATAAAATTATAAAATCTTATCTATTTCTCCCTAATATCCCTTGGACTTGTTACCCAATTTTGACCCATTTGTCAGTGCATTGAAAGATATTAAGTGCTTATAAGTCTTAGGAAAGAGGTGCCTGGGTTCAGGAAAATGATTAAGGAAAATGGTTCTGTCAGGGCTCCCACTGAACCGGCTGTATGAGCTCATCCCCTGTGAGACATCAATAAATCGAGTCAGGCAGTCCTGAGCTTTATGTCCAAGGGCTACGTCGGTTCTGCTGCTCACGGGACTCTACTTCTGAAAATGATTCATCTCATTCATGCACTCCTACACACACAGGCACTTTCCCTGCTCTCACCACAAACACTGCTCTGCAGGGTGATTTTCTGTAGCTGCCTAGATACCCTCATGATCTCTTCTTTTTCTCTGTCCCCTTTATCTCCAGGTAACAGGCATCACCTCTTCCTTCCATCCTCCCCTGCTTTGATTTTATGCCATCCAGCTCTTCCTAATTCCCAATCCCCTTCATTAAGTAATGGTATTAAGGTGACTGCATATGCTTCCTCTTTTTATGGTCATATTTAAGTTTTGCCAACAAATGTCCCCAAAATACTGTCACTGTTGCTTTAATGCTTTTTCAACATTATATACTATTGCTTGATCCATTTTTAATTCTACTTAGGGCCCCGTTCTGCAACTTTGCCTCTGTGCATGCAAAATTTTTCTGAAGGCCTTTAGAGTATCTCTCTTTAGGGTCTATTGATTTGGAAATCACCTTCTTATCAACAGCAGATACAAGTGAAAAATTATGTCAGACCTCTACTTCTGCTTAGATGACTTATAGAATATTCTTCCTACCAGTTCATTTTTTTTTCCCACACTTTTCATCCTTCAGAAGAAATGGGACAGAGGGCAAAAGTGCAAGCTGGGTCATGGTTGAGCTTCCCCAAAGTGTGGAGGTGTAGGTACGCCTGTTAGGGACACAGGGGTTAAATCTCTCATAGGGATCTCAGGTTTATTTCTCCCTAGAGCTTGTGTAATGCTTCCTCTTAAATTTCCCCTCATGTTTTCATCCTGCAGTTTGAGGTAAAATCATCTTGAAGTCTCCCACGCCCTCCTTGTCATCTTTTCTTGCTGTCATCTCAGCTCTTCTGAACCCTTCATTACTTGGAAACCCACTTCCACCTTCTTTAGTGTCTCTCACCTCTTTTGCACTAGCCTGTGACCTTCTGGCCCCCCGGCTTTCATTACTTGCCAGGCTTTGGCTATGTCAGATGTTGAAACCTCCTCTGTGTGCAGAAGCTGTGAGTTCCCCTTTCCAGGTTGTCATGGTTCTTGTATGAAAACAACCAATCCTGTTCCTACTGCAAGTTGCTGTGGGACCACTTGGGGCAACCCAGCCTCCTTAGCTGAGATCAGATTAAGGCTGGAACCAAAAAAACTGGGTCTCAGACTCCAGGGATCCTGAATCCAAATTTGTGTATTATGGCAAGATGAGAAATCATCAGGCAGATGCAGAGTTTTATTCCACCACTATCTCCAGTCTCAGTCAAACTCAGCAACCTCTCAATACCCTGTACTGAGATCTTCAGTAAGAGCTATCAATATGCCACAGGAAGGGACCAGGAAAAAGTAAGAGTCCTCATTGATATTTCTTGAATGGCCAACAATTTTTAGGTTAGATTACTAAAACAGCCCTTCCCCGGAAGGAGGCAGCTGCCCGTGCAGCAGAAGAAGGCAAAGGACTGCACATGGTACCCACATGGACCTCAAAGAAAACCTCATCTCGATTCCAAAAGAAGGAAACAGATTAACCTTGCAAATAAAAAAGTTTGTGTGTCTGAAGTGAGACACACAGAGAGGGAAGCTGGCTTTATTTTTTATTTATTTATTTATTTTTTAATATTCTTCATTGGATAGGAAGTGCTCTCTAGGATTTTCTGAGAGGGACTCTCAAGAGGAGCTGGGGTTGTAACGTCCTGAGCAACTGAGTGCAAATTCATGTTTCTCCTTGTAGCCTTCTCCAAGGACGGCCTGTTTGCTTTTTCATCATTCTTGTTTTTGCCTGTTTGCTGAAGCTTTTTTTTTCCTGCTCCCTCTGCTCTGGGCTCTTCAGGGCTGCCTCTCTTCCCATGCAGCTGGCTCTGCTCTCCACATTCTCAGCAGCTCCCAGCACACAGATCCTCACGACCTCCTGCCAAACCAGGGATTTGCTTGCAGTGGTGCTCCCATTGCAGCACCGCACTGCAATCCCCCCGAGCAGTGTCTCCAAAGAGCTGTTCAATTTTATTACAAATGTTTGAAGAGTGGCTGTGCATCTGAAGGAGCAGTGCTGGGCTGGGTTTGGCAGATTTGCAGGTAGCAAGCTTGGGTGGGTGCGGATTTCTGCCTGAATAATTAATCCATCCCAGAAGCGCTATTTGAGGCTTGGGTGTCAGAGCAGATTTTGTTGAATTTTAATATATCCTGTAACTTACACATCTCATCCTTGCCCAGTTATGGTTTCCTCCGCTCTCTGGAACGATACCACCTTCCTCTCACTGGCAAGTCGTGGCTCTGTGAACATGTTAAATCTCTCATCCCATTCCAGAGGATTTTCAGCCCTCCAGCAAAGTGTTTGTAATCTTGTCACCCCACGTGGTTTGATCTTCCAACACCCGGCAAGGGTGAATAAACTTGCCTTGTAACAGCTCCTGGTTAAGGGAAAATGGCATATGACACACCCAGTGAAACAAGGTCCTGAGTAACAGAGGCATTATGGACACATTTAAAGTGGAGGTCTCAAACTCCGGTGATTGTGGGCTCTGCAGAACCGTTTCCATCCCAACGACCCATCCCAGAGCTACAAGTCATTGAAGCAAGGTGGGAATTCTGAGGGAAGGGGAGACACCCTGGGTAAATGAGGCAGCCCCAGAGGCTGCCTTACACTTGCAAAATTGTGTGATGAGCTAAGAAAGAAAGAAAGAAAATATAGCAAGTGAAATGTGTGGGAATTGCATTTCTTGTGGCAGTGACACAGTGGTGCTTGGGAAGGCTCGTGCACGTGTGGCTTCATGTGCAATTATGAGGGAACGTGGTCCTTTATTGCACCTGTGAATGCAGTCACAACTAGTAGGGTGAAAGTGTGGGCCTGAAGTTTCCAAGTACAAAAATGCCGTTTATACCTCTGTTTAGGGAAAGAAAAAAGGACATTAAACTGCAGTGGCTCCCGTTTCTTGGCAGGAATGTTAGAATTTTGTCACAGCACAAATTTGTGAATCCCCTTAAGGCGTTATTGCTCATGCACCAACAGCCATGAGGTGATTCCGGCTTCTTTGGCAAAGTGACCACTTTCTGTAGACTCTGCTTTGTAAAAATAAACTGAATGGAGTAGTTCTTTCCCTTCAGATTTTTCTCACTCAGGAAACACCTATGCCCAAATCCTCAACTGGTGTAAATCTGCAAAGCTCCTCCAATTTCAGTAATGCAATGCCAAGTTCCTCCATCACAGAATGTGACCTGTTATTTTGGCTGAGCCTGTAAATCACCAATTCTGTGTTTTTGGACCAATTGTTAGGTAGCTAATCCTCCAATTTGCACTTGTGGACAGTCTGAATGCTCCCATGTGAGTTTTTGCCTGAGCAAAACTGTAGCCAACACAAAGAGAGTGGGCAAGACCTAGGTGTGTAATCCAAAGCGGGCAAACGTGGAGGCTGAGTTTAGCTTTTCCCCAAACGCAGCCCTTTAAATCCCTGCAATCTCCTCACACACAAAACCCACACACAGAGTCCCTCAAAAACCACACTCACAAAAACAGCTGTAAGAGAAGAAAAGACAAGGAGGTGCATTGTGGAGGCACAGTCAGTCACATCTCCCCCTCTGCTCCCCACCCTGAGCTGCCACATGCTGGGAGTCAGCTCTTAGGGGAGCACAGGGAAAACATACACCCACAGGAATGACTCAAATAATCCCACTCCCTTAAATCCCATAGGATTTTTGGTGGCTTCAGTGTGGGGCTTCCTTTCCATTCTGGCTTCTCCATTCCAAAAGAATATTTCAAACTGAAGTTTTAAGGAAGAAAGGAAATTTTTTTTTCTGGGTATTTTTTCAACTTTGTTGCATTCTCTCAGAGAGAGAGAAAAGTAATTTTTACAGCAAGAGACACATATTAAGCCTAAGAACTGCCAAAAGTGGAGCCTAAATTGGAGATGATGCACAGACACCTTCAGCAGAGGTCGGTGGAGGCTCTGCTGTACCCAGATGTGAAGAGGAAAAAGAAGTTTCCTACCCAGGGGCTTTAACCCTAAACCAGTAAGTTTTACATTAGGAAAAAATAGTGTAGGGTTTTTACTTTAATTGTTTGACTCATTCCTGAGAATAACTGTCCAAACTACTCAGAACAATCAGAATTGTCAGCTGGCTTGCTTGCTAGTGTATGCAGCAAAGGCATCTCTGGCTGACTCCACCTGCGAGCACATCCCCTGGCCAGTGTGGAGGAGCTCACCTGTGTAGTTAGGTGCAGCACTTTATTTAGTGATGAAATGCTGTAAAGAATCAGGAGCCATGGAACAAACACCTGTGGGGTCAGATTGCCCAGTGAGGACTTCTGAACTGCTCAGGGGAGCAGAAGCCCTTCCTGATTGATGCTGATTCCTGGTACCAGTGGCTATGTGAGGAGTCAAGAGCAGCTCTTCTGTTATTTCCGTTTTTCTTCTTCCAAGCAGCCTGGGGTCATGACATGTCCAGGACTCACAGCCTGCTCATGAACATAGTGCTGGGACTATGAGATCCTAGTCTTTTGTTACTGGAAGAGCCAAAGGAGGAAAAAGGCAGCTTTGCCACCACATCCAACACCCAGGGACACTTCCCTCACGGTGCCGTTGCTGTCACCAGGAAGGGCAGAGGAGCAGTGAGTGAGCTCTGGGCCATCTGCATCCCCTCAGTGGAGCACTTGTGGATGGGCAGAGGATTTGCTGAGACCAAAGAAGACAGGGTGTGACAGAGCCCTGATTTGCTGCTGATCCCAACCAAGCACAGCTGCACTGAGAAGGGAACAAGGTGATGGCATCATGGCATGGTGCCTCCTGAAGCTGCCTGTGCCAGGCTCCCCAGAGCCCCACATGTGGCAGGACCTGGGAAAGAGAGAGACATTCCTTGGCCCCTGCAGCAAGCACAGCTCATTTGGGGTATCTGGAAAACACAGACCTGCAAACCACTGCTCTGTATACAAGTACATCGTGCAGGCATTTAATTAATTTTGTAGTTCCTGAGGATTTATGAGCCTCCATCTTCACTAATTTGCCTCAATGCAACATCAGACGGTGTTTGAGCATGTCCAGGAAGTATTAACATGGGGGTAAGTGCTTCTAAAAATATGATGCCTGTCAGAGAGGGTTAAATTTAATGTAAAGTTGGGTTTGGACTCTTTTTCCTTTGGTTTATTTTGTTTTTGCCAGAAGCAGTACTCTTGAAGAGTGCAGTAACCTGTCTGTGTCTTCAGAAAATTACAGGTGTGTAAGTGGGCTGTGCTAAAGGCACACTGGGAGATAATGGGCATTTTCTACCCCTCCAGGTTCTGCTGCTGTCGCTGGGAGTGCTCCTTACCCTGTCCCTGGGGTGTGCTGGAAGATGCTCTGCAGATGAAGGTCCCCCAACCCTGCCAGACAGGTCCAGGTGCTGAGCTGAGGCTGGGGATGATGTGCTGAGATGGTTTGCTGGGGCTGCAGCTCAGGACCCATCCTGAGCACTCACCATCACCACAAACCCATTCTGAGCTGCCCTAGAGTGCAGTGGGTTATCTTCCTTGCCTTGGTGGCTTCTGATTTACTCTGATTTAACTCCTGGCTGATCTGCTACTTCTGGGCAAACCCACTGCAAATGCAATCAATGAAATTGCTGCCTGCAATTTGTAGCCTGGTCTGCCAAAATAAAAAGGGTGAAAAGATCATACCTTTTCTAAGGAAGTTTACTCTCAAGTCTTCTACTCTCCTTTCTGCCTGCCAGCCAGAAAATATCTTTTGCCAGTGTTGTCCCTCCTTTTTAAAAGATCTAGAAGTACAATACATCGCTTAGAAGAAATTATCTGGTTTAATCTTCCTCCCCATTTTCTCCCCTTATACATTTTTTAAATGTACCCTTAAATATTCAGTTCCACCTTTAAAACTGTCTATAATGTCAGGCTAGAACAAGGGTGTCAATCAGAGCCTGTCAGGTCACCAAAGACTCAAAGTGACCTCGGCAAGCCCTGCTCAGCCAAACACCTCCTTGTCCTGCACTGCTGCAGTGAGGATTGAGTGGAGGGACACTGGGGAAGGTTACAAGGAAAGAAAAGTTCTGTAGGGAGTCTTGGAGGGAATTTCCTTCTGGGACACCTCAAACAGCTGCTTAGCACAGGTATTAATAACCTGCAAAAAGAATAGAAGGGATGGGCGAAGCACAAGAGGCCCTGCCTGAATTCCCAGTCAGGTTTTGCACACACGAGTGATGATGATTCACTGTCTGGTTTTCACTTTGTTCCCTTCCTTCAGCACTCGGCAGTTTCCTAACTCTGGGAAAGCTCTGCCTGTCCTTTCACTTTATGTGAAGTTTTAGTTTTTTTAATCTGACTACATTATTAGCAATGACCCAAACTCCAGAGAACTTGACCCGCACTTTCTCTCTGTGTATTTAATTTAATTTCATTGACTTATGATAGAAATTATTTGAGTGCTTTAAGAGAATAAATGAGAAAAACATTATTACAGTTTTGTCAGATTTCGCCTCACCACTAATAGGGCATTAACTTTGGAAAGCTGATCAAAAATATCCTCTTGGAAAGAGATACATAGCAAAATGAAATTAACCTGCTTCATTCCTTTCCTGTTTTGCAGACATCTTTCAAATTAAAACTGTCACCATATATGTCTATTAAACTACGGCAGGTCTTACAGGGATGCTGCTCCCTGAGCAAACCATTCATGCTGCAACCCCATTGTCCCTCCGTCTCCTACAGGAGTGTGGCACCGGTGTCACTCCAGGCTCCCCACAGCTTTGATGGGGTCAGGATCTGCTCCTTTTTACAGGTGATGACAAAAGTGTGGGTCTGATAAACCTGATAGGGAAAATGAGAGGCAGGATAAGACCTGCACACATTTCTTGGGCCATTTTTTACCCTTTGTGACTCTAAACTAGGCTGCAAGGCAGACAGGGGAGAGGGCAGGGCGGCTGCCTGCATCTGCCGCTGCCAGCAAAGGACAGGGGAGCAGGTTATCCCTGGGGAAATCACTGCTGGACTGTCAAAACCTACAGCTAACTTCCTGATAAGCCACATTTTTCCTGTAATGGCTTAGTTTTAGTCAGAAACAAAACATTACCTTGTGTTTTGCTACAAGGAGGGAGGGGAGTTGCTCCTCCTGTCTCACTCGCTGGGAATTTTTTTTTTATCATTTAGAACAACAACACCTTCTTTACAAAAATCTGCATACTTTTCACAGCAGATCACTAATTTGATCCCCAAATTTTCAAGCTGAATATTTTATTAATCTCTGGGTGTTCTGACCTGCAGCCAGAGGGTTCTCATGCACATCTGAACAGTTTCCACCATGGGAAAACTGCCCATGGCAGGTCCTGTGTTCAGGGCCAGGTAATCTCCTTGGACTGTTCCTCCTGCACATTTCAGAGGTGATGCTGTTACCTCTGGAGGGCATTCACTGTGAGGTGTTTTCACTTTGTTTGCTGCCCTCTCCCCTCAACACCCAGAAAAAAGCCTTGACTCACAGGGAGCAATTCTCAGCCTCAGAAATGATTTTAATAAGACTTACAATTTAAAGGGGGATTAAAATTGCATTTTCTTTCCATTTCAGCCTCTGTTTCCTTCAGCTCTCAGCAGGCAATGGCTTGGGATACTTATTGCTCTCAGTAATTTCTTTCAGGACCCCCTTATTTTTATTTTATGCATCGCCTAATGCAAGTGTCTCCCAGTTTCAAAGGAGGAAAATTAATTTGTTTCCTCTTGATAGCAAAGTGCAGTCAAACTGAGCTCTAGATAGTACACACCTGGGCAGTGGCCTGGGCCTGCAGTCCTGCAGGGCTTCTTCAGGAATAAGCCTTGGTGAATAATTTATTTTTCAGTTTGGCTGCTGGGAGTCAAGGGGAAATTCAGTTTAATTCAAGCCCAGTCCCCCTCCTTCCCTGCACACATGTATGTGTTTTTGCTGCACTTAACCAGGCTGCACAATGGGTAGTTCTGCTGCTCTAAGCCATATTGCGTGTCATTTTTCTTGTAGGTTTTTATATTTCTGTTCTCAGTGTCAAGCTTTAAGACCTCAGCTGTGCAGAAGCCACTCTCTGCGTCCTGCCAAGATGCCACATAAATGTAGGATCCCAGGGACAAAAGTTTGCTTGGGTTCCTATTCCTTCCCTGCTTGCTGCTGCAGCCAGGCCCGAGGCCGTGGTGGGTGGCCGAGCCGTGGCTAGGAGGTGGAGGGTCACTCTGTGGCAGAGGGAAGTGCCCACGTGAAGGGGACAGGAAAGTTCCTCGAGTTCAGTGCAAAGAGGAATCAGGAGTCCCAGGGCACACCAAAGCCTTTCACTTCCTCCAAAATGGGAACTGTGAGGCTCTTACTGGCAGTGACCTGTGCAGCCACTGGGAGCTAAACTTGGTGTTTGACCCTGTTTTGAAGGGTGAGGAGGGATCTGTTCAACCCTGTACGTGTTCTTCTGTCCAGTAATAGAGCTCTAGAGTTCATTGAGGAAATATATGGCAAAAGGAAGTTTCTTGCCGTTGTTAACGTGGCCTGATGGGGCCCCTGGAGCACTCCACAGGCACCAACTTGCTGCTGTTCCTTATGGAAAAACTGCTGAAAGTTTTAGCCCAACATCCCCCATGACCACTTTATTCCTCTGCAATGCTGTGTAGTGGTTATTTTCCAGCCTACTTATGCTACACTATAGCATTAATGGATTTTTGTGCCTCCTTGAAGCCCGAGTTTTGCTGGGCAAGGCAGGCACCAAGCCCTCTAGGTCTGTCCATGTGGAGGAGGCTCTGTGCCATGCCTCTCCTCATGGCAGGAGCACAGTCTGTGCTGTAGTGTCTCACCCATGCTCTGTGTAATGGCATTTATATTCCCTCAGCAACAAGCAGTGGCTCAGGACTGATGTTTTGGAGGGATGGTTATTATTTGCTGATGACAGAAGAATTCCTGATAGAGGAAGTGCTCCTTGCACCCCAGTTCATGTCACTCTTCACTGGGCCACGTCTCACAGTAACCCAAGGTAAGAGGATGGAAAACCATGTGTAGGCTGTTTCATGGTGCCCCTCAGTTTCTACATGCCCCAGATTTCAGCAGAGCCTGGGAAAGTTCAGCACCCTCCTGTCCTCCAGTGCAGTGGAAAGTTTCCAGGGGCCTTCCCAGTTCAGCTTCTCCAGAAGGAACAGGATTTTACCGGGGGAAAAAATGCAGGTTTAGTCATGTACTTTGGGGGTAAAAGATACTCAAAATGAGCTATTCTGTTTCCCCTTAACAAAATTAAACTGAACTAAAGCTTCCCCAGCTGGGCTGGCCGAGCACTGAACTTCTCTCTGGTGAAATAGGGCTACATGTGACACTGAACCAGTAGGACGCTATTTTGAAATGCGACCTCCTAAAGCAGGCTTTGTAAGAGTTTTCAAAAACAGAGGGGCTGATTTCTTGTTACTTTGTGAAGTTATTTACAGCTCAAGTGCCTGTTCTGGGTTACCCGGGGTCACTGAGTGTCTGAATACCAGACAGGTGAGATATGCATGTCTTATCTCCAATTTTTTTACCATGCCTCTCATAAAAGGAGTATTTTGTATATAACCTCTACTTGCATCACACTGGGGGAATTCACCACGCTGTGAATCAAAGCCCAGGTGAGCACCAGAAGAGCTCACCGAGGGAGGGCATGGTTTTCTATCACCAAATGGTTTTGAGAACAGGTTCGACAAAAAAGTATCCCCATAAGCAGACCTGATCCTGCCTTTGGGACCTGAGGTGAGCTGCATGCCTCTCCAAGTCCCTTCCAGACCATTTTCCACAGCCCCAAGCCTGGAATTACAGCAGGAAGGGGAACCTGGCTCTCTGAGTGCTTGGTTACTCTGTGAGTTCTGAATTTAACACATCATGTACTCAGGAAAGCACCTGAGCACTGAGGATGTTGCCATGAAGTAGGCTTTTCCCTGGACCTGGAATACAGTAGTGCCACTTTGCAGCTCCTGTGGAGTTCTCCTGCTGAGGACAGGGCAGCATCACCAAAGCTCAGAATCAGCCTGAAAAGAGGTTGAACAGCACCCACACCAGCTACCAACAGCCTGGAGGGGCCCTGCTGTAGCTATGGGGTTACAGTCCCAGACAGGAGCTTTTCCTTTTTTTCCCCAAACCCAGATTTGTTCCCCTCCTGTCAGCACCTGAAAGGTGGATATCAGGCACACCCTCAGGCTAACATTAAGCTCATTGACTCATTGGGAGTGATCAGGAGGGGCTGTTGCTCACCTTGCCTGCTCCCGTGGTGAGCCAGGAGAACCTCACCCAGGCATGTCTGCATTAAGTCATTAACTCCTGTTTGATCAAGGGCAAAGCCCTCACCTGACCTGCAGAGAGGAAAAGGGACAGAGCAGGACCAAGGGCATGGCTGGGCCCATGTCCTATGTCCAGGGGTGTGCAGGCTGCACAAGGTGTCTCAAGGACACTCACACACCATTTCTTCCCCAGTGAATTGGACCTGACTTCCCCATAATTCCTAAAGAGTGACAAAGTGACAGCCACCACCTGCCCTGACTCCAGTAGTCAGACTCACATCTGCTTTGTGGTTTTACTTTTTCTTATTTTAGCCAAAAAACTATTTGAGCAGAAAGCTGCCTTCATTTTTATCCCTGGTAATACTGCTTAGCTGTTATCCAACACTTTTTATTGTCAGAGCTGAAAGTGATTTACCAAGAGGGTCAGTATTTCCTCCCTGCCCAACCCCCCTGGGAAAACTGGGACACAAAATAATTTAGCATAAGTTGTATTATTATGGGTTCACATTTCTAAAAATTAAAGGACCAGAAAACTGCTTTTCTCTTGATTGCACACACAGAGGAAATAATGGCATATGCAAAGTTCTCTTCCTAAAAAATTATGATTTCTTGTCATCAATAACACTGTAAAAGTGACTCTTTGGAAGATAGTGCTCCATAAATCTGAACCATTCACTCTTGCATCTGCATTTTTTTTTCTTTGAAAAGTTTTGTGGTAGTAGAGAAATAAAGCCTGCAAACTCAAATTAAACTGGTCTCCAGCTAGCCCTCAATAAATGTGGCTGAATCAATAGGAAGCACACAATTAAAAAGTAGAAAGAGGCAATGAAAGCCCACATCAGAGGCATGGAAGAGGCAACTGCAGGCCCTCTGGAGCTGTAGAGCTGGGTGGTGGATTGGTCAGAAGGAGGCACAAGCTGCTAAACAGAATAGCCCCCACTTCCCTTCAGTGTACTAATTAATCAGGCATAAAAAGCTCATCAAGGAGCAGTCCAGCAATGAGAACCAGACTGAAACAAGGTTATCGTGAAGGTTAAAGACACAGGATCTTCTTTAATTCCTAAAAAAACCAAAACAAAATCCCTCTTGCCTTCCTTTTCTGACACACCACTTAAGCCAACCTCCTCTTGTAGGGGAGGTGAGATTGATGTCTGTCACTGAGGCCTTAAATCTTCTCAGGAGGGGAAAGTGAACCACAAATGCTAATACTGAGGATGGCTCATCAGCTTTGCTTTTCATTTCCCTGTCCTTTGTTTTTCAGCCCGGAGCTGTGCTTGCATTTGCATCAGTGGCCCTTGGTAGTTCCCTGGCTGTTGCCTTTGCATTTACTTCACAAAAGCTCAGCTCTCCAGGCAGAGTCCAAAATGAGTTCCTGCATCCAGGAGTGCTCATGTGAGCATGCTGGGAACATTCAGTTACAGAGGTTTTATCCTCTCTTGTGGTTGCTGATGTACACCCAAAAGCTCAGTCATCACCAGAGATGCTCAGCACTGGGGAACAGGGTCTTATTTTCAGTTTTGTGTAATGCTGAGGTCTGTGTGGAAAAAATAATTGCATCAAATGGCAGAGTGGTTTTGGGGCATCTAGAGGATGTTCATGGTTGATCTTGTACCTTGATTGATCTTGTTCCTTGGGAAATGGCCATTGTCAAGCAAGACCACCTTGGTTCCATGAGCATTAGGGGTGATGTGCACTGCTGCCATCTACTGCCATGGTCACCCAGGATGAAACCTGGGTCATGCCTTGGATTCCTGCCTGAGTCTTTAGCTCAAATGGAATCTGTTCTTAGAACAGGGTTGTCAGTGGTAGGTCCTTGCAACCTGTGTGAAGCTCCCAGTGGCCACAGCAGAGAAGCCGCCATGAGATGTGAGCTAACAAGACACAGCATCTTCTGGCAAACAATCTTCGTGTATCCCAAATCATCCATTCAAATCCATTTTTTTATCTGCATAGCAGTCAGCAGTCTTCTACAATTCCATTGAAAAGGTTTCGTATTGGGTCTTTAGAACTTCATCTTGTGAAGCTGAAGTAAGGTCTCTGGGACTGTATTAGCCAGATATCTATGTTATGAATTTCCTTGGTCACCTAGTAGGCCACTCTACCAACTAGGTAGAGTTATGCCTTCTAATTAGTTAGTTAGTTAGTTAGTTAGTTAGAATAATTATGCCTGTTGGTTAAATGATTTATTCAGTGTTGTCACGTAAATGTTTCAAGGAAGAACTGCTGGTTCCAATTTTTTGGTATTACCCCAGCTCATTACAGCTCCTGCAGTGGCCAGGCCCAGAAGTGTAGCTATGAGCTGGGTGACAGGGCAGTCCCCTCACTGCCTGGGGTTATTTGGAAACCCAGATATCATGCTGGACTCTGCTGGGTGGACTGGAGCTAGGCACTTCCAGCCAGAACTGCAAAGGAGCAGTGGGATGGGATAACCCAGGTTTCCTGAATCTGGGACTCTTTACCTGTCTGTCCTCAAAAGTAAGAACAATATAATTTCTTTCTCTTGGCCTTAGTCTTGTGGTTCTACCATCTTTTATTTCAGGTCTGGGATAATGACTTCTTAAATGTGATAATGTCCCCAGCCTGAAGAGATGTTAGATCGGATAGGAACAGAAGGAACAGTGGCCCTGATGGAACCAACACTGGAGAAATGCCCCTGCTTGCAGCCCCGAGTTGCTGGGGAGCTGCTTGTTCTGCAAAGCTGCACTCTGTGGTGTTTCTGCTGCTGACTGTGTTCACCCAAACCCAAGTATCTCTTCTTGGGACAAGGGAAGAGGACTCCGAGCACACGTTCCATTTGATGGCTCCTGACATCTGTCAGGGGATGAACTGGCCAGAAAGACAAAATTAAAATATAAACAGGAGGAAGGGAGAGGGGAGTCAGGGAAGGGAGATGAGTGAGGAGGTGCTAACCAAAGGAAATACAAATTGTATTGGAGTGTATAGAACTGGAAAGGTGACATGGCTCTTACTGAGACCTAGGAATGGGGAATGACAGAGACATGAAGAGCTCAAAAGTGTTTGTAGAGGGTTGAAGTACCAGGGCTTTCATACTCTGTTCAGCCTCTGTGTGAAGTAAAATGCTTGCGCAACACTGAGATTTTTCTATTGACTACAAGCTTCTTTGGAAGAGGTGTCCTCCCATCTCGTTCTTCCACTCCTTACTTCCCTAATCAGGAGCCCAGTCTACTGGACTTCCCTTAATCGAGAATGAATACCCAGGTTATTACCAGGTTAAACCTGGTAGGAGCTTTGCAGTGAAGATGAGCGATTATTGGCCCTAATAGCTCTTATATTTTGGCTGCTGGAGAAATAAAGCCATGCACGGGGCATGCTGGAATTACTGGAGAAGGATGGTGTTTTTTTCAAGGTTTATACGCTTGAAGGAGGCTTTTCTTAACCAGTACGTTGTCACAGGCACTTCACTTCTAGGTGGGCATGAGAGGTGAGCAGCTGTGTTCTTCTCCAGCATGTTTCTGTCTCCTATGAATCTCTCCAGACTATCCAAGGGAAGCAAATGCTGCTCCACCTTGGGCTGAAGGCTTTATCTACATTTAGCTAAGATAAGACTCCACAAGGACTGCCTGAAGCCAAACACCTCATGTTGGTATTTTCTTTAAAGGCAGCCAGAACTCAACCCAGGCTGTTTGTGCTGGGAAATCCCATCTGGTCCCCTGCAAAAGGTGGCCAAGGCCGCTGTGTCCAACCTACATTGGTCATATGGGGGGCTGCAAGGCAGGGCATGGAGTGCCAGGGATAAGCAGGCTGGGGATACACCCAGGATCACTCCCAGTGTCATCAGGGTCACCCACAACCCGCCCCAAGGGTGCTGCCACAGGTAAAGGAAGTGTAAGGGAAGCAAACACTGCCTCAGGTTCCAGGCTGAGTTTGTGTTCACAGAGCAGAGTAGCTGCAGTCAGCTGATCCTTGCTGGAACAGTTGGAAAACCTTGAGTTTCAACAAGTGCATCTGAGAAAGAGCACCACCTCCAATGCCCAAAGAGAAAATTCACTGCTTGGGTATAACTTCAGTGTTGACTGGTGTTTTCAAGATGTGGAGACCCACCAAGATGTTAGGCAGAAATGTAATTACTTGCAAAGAAGTAAAAGATCCTGTACATTGAACAGAAAGATTTTATCACTAGTAACCGGATGTACAAACAAGATTCCAAATGATGTTGATGCATGTGGAGCGTGCCCTTAAGGTACCAAACATGCATCCACATACTAAGGCATCACTGGTAAGGAGAAAGAAGTGTCTGAGAAAAAGAACCATGAAGAGACAATGGCTGTTCCAGCATCAAAGCTGCAACAAATTAAGAAGTGTCAAGGCACGGCTTTCATCCTGTGTGTTGTCTTGATATTAAAATGATGGTGAGTGGAAGGAGTGAAGGAATGGATGAACACCTGATAAACAGCTTCATGCTGACTGACATGTAGGCTCAGCCCCAAAGTTGTAAGACCCAGTTAGCAAAAAAATGATCAGCTAAGGTTGATCATCAGCTGTGCTTGGAATTTGTAAAGGTGTTACTGTTATTTTTCACTATTAATAATAACGCTGACAGATAATATGGTTTGCTATCTCTGGTCTTCAAAAATTAAAGTTTCTTTCCTTTTAAAGCTGTTAAATATTATCTTGCTTTAAAGACATCACAGGTCACTGGCTTTTCTGGCTCTTCTGATACTCAGCTACATAAGTAGTTTTATTTCCACTGAACACAGCAGATCCTTCCCTCCGGACCCAAAGCAAAACCTTGGAAAGAAGGGAAATGTGTATTCCTTCCTTGCCAAATGACCGGGTGAATTGATTTTTTTCCCTTCCTCTGTTGTTTCTCTGTCATTAACTCTCTGTAAATAAGCTTGGCAAGGTCTCCTTTTGAAGCTGCCTTTGCCTGTTGGACTGCAGGCCTCATGGAAAAGGGGGTGAACTGATTAGCATCCCATCTATTGGAGATGCTGGGAATGATGGGTGGTCTTTGAGGACACAGCCTGCCAAAACACAGGCTGTGCTGGAGAAGTGACTGGCAGTGTGAATAATGTGGAGAGGGAAGAAGAACAGGACCAGGACAGTCACGGTATTACAAAATGGCAAAGTATCACAAATTGCTACTTTTGCACAACATCCTGTACTAAAGCATTTCCAAAGACAGGTAAATTCAGATTCTGCAACACAAATAAATTTATTTTAAGGAATGGAGTCAGGGAAATTGAAGAAAAATCCAGTTTTAAGCACTTTTTAAATGCCACAGGTACAAACTGCAGTTTGCTTGATTTAAATTCATATCACAACGATATTTAAGTGGGCTGTAGTACTGCAATACAAGTGTCTGGGATACATTCCTCCATATGGCTGGAAGCAGCAGGTCCCTTGCAGCTGCTGCTTGATGGGGATGCAAATTTAAATAGCTGTTCTTGTGCCCATCCATCCATCCATCCATCCATCCCATCCATCCATCCATCCATCCCACACCCATCTTTGCTCTGAGTTTTTGTATGATCACAATGTACAGAACTGTGGTATTAAAACATGTATGGGAGAAGAATTCCTTAGTCCAGCATCTGCCCTGGTCATAGGTGTGAAGTTAGTGAGTAGTAGGGCCAGTCAACACTGCTTTAGGGGAAATTACAGATATGGGAATGACCCATTTATGGTGAACGGTTGCTCTGCAAGGGGTCTGCTTCACTTTCTCACTCAGCGTGACCTTAGTGCTATGAAACTTAGGGGTTTTTTATTATGAGAACAAAAACTTCATTTTGAATCAGGTCTGAAACTCTGACCTGAGTTAATAGCAAAATAGCTTTTGCTATTGTTGACAGGGACACAACTGGTTAATTTTCTTTTTATTTTCCTGTGAAAATGCAGAAAAGTGGTGAGACTTGTCAGAGAATTGAAAGGCAGTGTCAGAAGTGGACAGATCAAGAAGAACTGCAGGTTTGCAGGTAAAAGACGTTAATTTGAAATGCTGAAATGCTGATAATTGCTGGACTATGCTGCTTGTATTAGTAGAGTCATAAGTTAGGTCTGAGATGGACCAAATATTTTCTGGTGTCCTTTGGCTGCAGAGGAAGACTTGAGAGGTTTTATTTTAGATACATAAAGTTGAGTAGGGTGAATCCATACCAAAGGGGCTGTTCTCTTCACTTGAGGCAAATCCATCCTGAGCTTTGATTTTTAGTTTAATCCTGGAGGTGAAAAGAGAGCTTTTTTTCTAGAGTGAAATTATACTGCTTGTTATGAATTCATGCTGTTCTGAAAGAGTTCTTTAAAGGACTACAAGAGGTACAAACATCAACTTCTTGCTGATTATCAGAGAGACCAGGCTTGTGCTAGTTCACATCAAGAAGGAAGGGTGGGAATAAAGAAGCCCCTTTACCATGTTCCTCTCTGCTGTAACCTAATGGAACTGATTGGAAAAGTTGCATTTAAGAGCAGCTCCTGCCTGTGTGTAGGAAAGCTGTGGTTCATAAAGTCACCCAGCAGATAAAGTCCTGAGCTGCCCTTTCATACAGCCCTGACGTGATCTGCTCAGGGTAGAGCACCATTATGACATACCCAGATCAAGTACGGAGCAGATGTAGGCTAAGACGTGCACAGAGGCAACAGCTCTGATTAGAAAATTAGGTGTTGTTAGGGCTGTTCTTGGCAGTGAGGCCCACTGACCTGGAATGAGCCATGTCCATAATATCAAGCACCTCTTGTCACCACACACGATGACTGAAGTCACGGCATCTCTTGGGAATGGTCTCTGGCTGTGCTAACTCCTAAATTCCTGGGACATGTGTGGGAGAACATTAATTGATTCAGGTCAAAAATGTGCCGGGGCAGGTTCTAGGAATTTAACAATGTAGACTATCAAATTCCAATGCCTGGGAATATTACCTGCCACTGTTTAATTTACCACTGTACTAGCAGCATAGGTGTAGCCCTGAGGGCTTGTGCACACACACAGACACCTATGGTGCGTTAGAGATGTTTCGAAAGGTGCCTGGCTGATAATGTAATGATCAGGAGACTGACTTAAGAACATCACTGCTGCCTTTTTGAGCCCACAGTAGAGATGTTTTCATTGTGCTTCCTCTGGCTAGAGAGCATTCTTTTATGTATGGACAGAACCAAAAGTACTGCTGAGAATACTGGAGATAAATATGTGTATAAATAAAATATATCTCCTCTGCCCCCTCCTGTATTCTATTTCGGAAGTTAGTCACTTTAGAGGTGCATTTCATGCAATCTAAGTTGAAAATTAAAGCCCAGTAACTGCATTTTCCTTTTGACTGTGTGTGCCAGAGAGACTGTGAGCCACTGGGGAAAGGAAAACATAGAAGGCTTATTTGTCCAGATTTCAAGGAAATTCACTTCTCCCTGTGGATTAATTCTGATTGTACGGCAGCAGGTCTTAAATGTTTGATTCTTGTTTGTGTCTGTTTTTTAACCCGTATCTCAAGAGGATTTAATTAGATTTGATGTTCGTGATATGCTATTTACCGGATTATGATGAGATCAGCTGATAAGGCTTGACATAAACTTGGCAACTAGTTTGGTGCTTTCTCAGTCTTTAGAATTTAATTACGGCAATTTCAAAACAGGAAGCTTGGAAACAACACGGGGATTAAGGACTTGCTGTTGCCCCACTGGGATCAGCAAGACTTATGGCATTGGTTGTCACTGTTGTCACCAGCTCTCAGCATGCTCAGCCGTCTGGGACGTGAGTGCACGTGTTCCCGTTCTGCCTAAAATGGACCAAATGCCAATGCCATTTCTCCTTGGAAATGATTCTCCTGAGGAATCCCACCAACTGCAGTGGTGTTTCATGGCTGAGGTGAGAATGGAGTTAAGTGACATGCCAAGGATTTGTATAGACACACAAAAGCCTGGGACTTCTGTTTTCAAGCAATTTCCCAGGGAATCTGCATGCTCCAGCACAACATAAAATAAGTTCAAATGCACGGGGCCAGAGCAGATGGAGTTTTTCACTGTAAAGATTATTTGCATGAAAGTGCTATTTTCCCACACTTGCACTCATTTTAAGCTTTCTTTCTTTTCTACCACAAACAGCTACTGCTGCTCTGCTCCTTCTGTAACTGACCTGATGCCAAGAGCTAACACACTGCAGTGTACACAAGCAAGCTTCTTCCCAAACCTACCTCTGGTTAAGGATCAAAAGATAGTGGTTGAAGTGCAGAATTGTTTCTTTTTATAGCTTTCCACAAGCATAGAGATCACATCTCTCGGCTGTATCTGTATTTTAAGCACCTCCTAAATAGCCTTTCTTTCAAACATCTGAGCACCCACACCTCTCGGTGAAAGAGGCTGTAAGTTACTCTCAGAAGCAACACACAGCTCCCATTTTTGAGTACTTTGTTACTGATGAATGGTGCCAGGGAGGTGGAGGGCCTTTCTCTATTTTCCAGCATAAGGTTGTGAAGGAGACATTTCTGATATTTTATCCCTCAGGTGTTTAAAAATTGCTTCTTGCACTTTTTTTAATAATGGCCAAAAAAATATAGATGCCTATGTGGGGGCAGTCAAGTGGATTCAGGAGCAAAAAAGTGTTCATAAAGCAGATGTGACACCTGGGGCCATGTTTTAGTAGTGGGCTTGGCAGTGCTGGGTCCAACTGTTAGCTGGACTCAAGAATCTTTAGAGGTCTTTTCCAAGTTAAATTATTCTAGGATTCTATAGTTGCATTTTGATTTGAGGGATTCAGACACTTAAATGTTTTTGACAATCTTGTTTCTCACCCTCTTTGGAAGGTGAGAAAAGAGGAAGGATCTGCTACAGCTTCTGAATTCACTGTTGCAGAGAAATATCCCAAACACAAGTATGAGTCTAGTCTGTCTAAGTTCTGACAAAAAATATTTGAAAAAACCCTTTTTGAATTAACTTTCCTTCCATAAAACTCTGTGTTGTCCTTCCATTTTTAGAAGTGGTGAGAAACAAACAAAAAAAATTGTTTCTCTACAAAAGTACTATAAAACTCTACAAAACTCTACAAAACTCTAGTACAAAACTCTACAAAAGTAACTATAGTTGATTAGTCTTCTATGGGGTTTGATTCTGTTTCTGCAGGCTTGCAGATAAGCTGTAGATCTGCTCCTCTGGACAAGCCCCACTCTGCCCACCATCACCTGGCACAGTACCTGAGCCACTCTGCTCTGGGGGGCTCTACCCACAGTCTACGTCCTTTCCTTGAGGCTGATAATTGCCTGTCAAACTGATTGACATTTGTAGAACTGTCTTTTCCATGAGACATTACTCCCTCCACACACCCCCACCAAAAAAAGAATAGACAATTTGATTTTGCACTGTTTTTCCCCTTTTAAGCGCAGTAACTTTTTCTGCCTAAAAGTAGTAATTACTTAATGAATAGTCCTTCATGTTTCCCTGTCAGTCACTCACTGTAATGAACAACTCGTTTTGTCTGCTTTGTTAACATTTAAAAAAGTATTAAACTAATAATAATAAAGATTTTCTAGGACTTTAACACACAGGGTGCCCTGCAGAATGTAGGATTGAGATAATAAGGGGGGAGGGTGAATTTTTACTCTAGACATCAAGCAGCACTTTGTAGTTTTTTGTGAGCTATTGGACTATTTTCCCCTTGGTAGCTCTCCGGTATCTTATCTTCAACCACCCTGAATAATTGGAGCATATTTAGGGGACCAAGTCCAGCTATTATTTGTTCCCCCTCTGTGAAAGTTTTTTTTTTTTTTTAAGCCAGATCTGTGAACCTCTGTTGAGCTCTCGGTATTGAGGTCAAGGCTTTTTACAAGCTAGAATTTTTATCATGAACTGGAGCCCAGAGTTAATTGTACACAAAGACACATTGTTGTTTCCATTAGGATTTACAGTACCACTGAATTTTAATTATTGGGTAACATTTCTTCCATTATAGCTCTCACTCCTCCTCCCCTTTTCGTGCCAACCCATGTTTCTTTCAGTTGCAGCAGCTTGCAATGCAGAGTGCAAAATACCCCCAATAAATAAACAATTTGTGGCTTCAGCTTTGATGCAACATTTTATTTGTCGCTGCCTAAAACATAAAAACAACAACAAAAAAAGCCAAGAGGACAATTTAATGCGAGCTAAACTGTAATCTGGTGTTTCCTGTTTACCAGCACTGGTTAATTTTAAAGTTCAAAGCGCAGTCCTAGACAAGAGCTATACAGGAGGTCTTTATCATTGCTGGAACAAAACACTCACTTCTTATGGACAAAGGCTCTAGTGGGCAGTAAAATGTTCTTGGATTCTTTCTGTGTGATGATAAAATAGACATGCTGAAATGCTTCATCAATTAACATGAAGCGAATGTTTTACAGAGTTTTCATGCTACAAGAACTAATAATTCACTCCTGGATTGTGAAGGTTTCAGACTTTCAGTGACTGAGCTTCAAGTCTTTTTTTAAAGGCAACAAGCAGTCATTTCAAAAGGCATCTAATCAACACAAGACTGGATGTATTAATTGGTTTGGCTCTTAATTTTCCCTCTTGGTCTCTATGCTGGAGTTCTGTGCAATATGTGGAGAGTCAGTCTATGAAGCAGATTTGACATAAGTAGCCCCAACAGTATAATGGGAAAAAATGATGTATTCAATCAATAAAAATCCCTTTCACAACCAATTGTATAAATGCTTGGCCTCAGTTTATCACTCAGTCTCCAGCCACTTCAGTCCTGTGCGGTGTTTTACGAACCATAGATATACCTCATACATATAAAAATAATGTTTCTTGTGCTGGGCCAGTCAACTTGAAATGAATTCAAACCCCAGTGGGGGATGACATCAGAGGTGTGGTGGGTTTCCAAGCTGAAATAAACCCAGAGAGGGCCCTGGAGAGGTTTAGTGGGTGGGAGGACTGCAGTGTGTACAGTGCATGGGGTAGGTCCCTGTTGCGTGTCCCAGAAACCAAACCTTGCCAAGTGCCTGTGTTCAGTCTGCAGTGCCAATAGTCAGCAAGGAGGGAATGAGAAGGATCTTTTTAAATGATTTTATGAACCTTTAACCCTCTCTTATTCTTCCTGCTGTGTTCTTCTCCCACTCCCCTCTGACTTTTCTTCCAGCTCCCACCCACAGCGTGGCTCTGATTCTGCCTCAGGATAAGGTGGTCTCCATGCAGTTCTCCCAAGTGCCCATAAATTGTCTTTTATTCACCAGGTCAGAGTGTGGTCTCTGAATATGTAGGAGGAATTATTCCCTTTCTGATTTCCAGCTAACCACGGCTGCTGCCTCCCTGGACAAGCCAAGCCTTAATCAGCTGCAGGAATGGGCAAAACCTCTTGATAATGAGAAGAACCTATGAACTGGACCCTAGGAGAACCCCATCAGGTCCTGAAGAATCACAGAGGGGCTGGGCTTTCCTTCTCTGCTCTCTTATCTCTGAACTGAGGGAAAAGCTTTGATGAGTTGGGCAAAAAATATCAAAATCAAGGGGAAGTGTGAAGGGGTCCATAGATCTGTGAAAGCTTGGATTGCTTAATGAAAACACATCCACCCACAGCCTCATTGCAGAGATGGAGATAAGTCTCCTGGGCTGTTCTCTTGAGTTTGACTGCTGTGAGAAATGCTTAAATAGACTGAGTTTCAGCTTTTCCTGTGGATGCTGTTTCTTGTGCATGTTTAGGGTGAATACGTAGAAATTACACTTCTCTAAGGACTTATTTTAGTTATATGCTTGAAAACCAAAAGTGGTTGGGAGAAAGGGACTCAGGCAACCTGGAGTCACTTTTCTTCCTGTTGGTTTACTGACAACAGTGTGGGTGTGCTGAGGACAAGCAGCACCATAATCATTACAAGCAATATTGTCCTGTCAGCCTCTGCAAGGTTTGGATCCTCATTCCTGTAGGGTGCAGGACCAGTCTTGGGTTCCCCATTGCTTTAACTCTTCTGCTATGGGAATAGAGGAGTTCTAGGGACTGTAGTCTGAGAGGAGAAAATAACAGAAATCCCACGCCCCAAAGGAAAATCTTCAGCAAGATACCAGCGGTGCCCTGTTCCCCAGGAATGTCACAGTTCATCAGTACATTGAATCTTTTCAGTCTAATCCCCAAGCCTTTCACCCCAGATACAGACACCAGCCTTTTGATGGCTGGTGCCTTAATAACCTCTACCAACCATCCTTGGAAGGCACAGGTTGACTCTGGAGATGAATCAATGCCTGTCAACATCTCTGGGCATGTAAACACATCAGTTCCTCTTAAATACGCAAGGAACAACTCGGGCATTCGGTTGAGATTTCAGAAACTCCTCTGCAAAGGGAGAAGCCAATGCAGAGATAGGTGCTGTGCTGGAGGCTGCCCTCCCCAGCTCTTACGGACAATCTGTGAGGCAATTCTCTGTCAAGGAGGACGTGGGACTTGCCAGGGACCCAAGTGGGGCTTAGCTACTGTAACCACAGAGACAAGTAACAAAAAAAATTGGGGAAGAGGTAGCTACTGGTCACTGTGTACCCGTGGCTGGGACAAGTGAGATTTCCTGTGCCCCACTGTGGGTCAACAAAGAGAGCACAGCAGATGGCTGCTGGACCAAGTCTTAGGAAAGAAATCCCAAATGGGACTGTGCCTCTGAAAGAGCCCTCTGTGCCTCAGAACAGCAAATCCGAGAGGATGGGTCACAGCTCTGTCCTGCTGCGGCACGTTGGGAAGTGATGAGAGAAGGGTTCCTGTTGTAAAAACTGCAAAAGATCAAGTCTTTCATCGATGATGCGAGGGCAGGACTTTAACGGGGAGCTGACTAAGAATTCCAGCCACTCTCGTGCTTGCAACAGCCCAGGAAGGGATTTGGTTCTCCGAGGGGCAGAGCACGCAGCAGCAGCCGCTGGGAGCTGGTGAGCAGGGGGTGACTCAGATATTTGGAAAGTGACTTTCCTCAACTGCTTTGGAGCCCTACGTTGGAACTCCCAGTCCTGCAAACATCACTTTTGCTGGTGGTGTGTGACTTGCTGTGCTTGGACAGAGAGGAAACAGAAATGCAGTGAGGGTTATTCCAGCATCCAGTGACTGCTC
Organism: Tichodroma muraria; assembly: GCA_013390105.1. Classification (NCBI taxonomy): domain Eukaryota; kingdom Metazoa; phylum Chordata; class Aves; order Passeriformes; family Sittidae; genus Tichodroma; species Tichodroma muraria. The sequence continues at coordinate 224,100 of WAAG01079623.1, forward strand.
AGAGACAAAACCATGGGCTTTGCCACCAAGATGCCTTTTACCTCTGCTTGGCAGAATTGTACATTTTTTCACACAATATGACCACTGTCTGTCTGCCTCTGGGAAGCCTCATGGCCAGGCAGCACTCCTGTGTCTAAAGAGAACCTGTTTTAGCACTTCCAGAAGAAACTTGTCTGAAAAGTAAGACCCTAACAGCGTTTTGGGAGGTGCTGTTAGCACAACTGATAGTGGCTAAGCAAATGATTCCCTGTGTAATAAAGATATTTTCCCCACCAGTACATTTCTTGCCAGAGCTTGATGAAATGGGATACATTGAATTGACAGTAATTCCCAAATTTACAGAGTGGAATTGAGGGGCATTTTTCAATGTTCATTTTTTCCACCACAATCTGAAAATATTTTTGATAAAAAAAGGAAAAAAAAAAAGAAAGAGGGAATTCCCTCTTTGCTCTCCCTCTCTCTAATTTTAACTGGTTTTCCTGAAATCTTTGTAACCTTGGGGATTAAACAGAGCTCTGCATGTGCATTTTCTGTACATACAATTAACAAATGCTTGTCTTTCAAGCTCTTTTAGTAAGCAAAAGAAAACAGAACAGGATTAACTTTGCCATCCTCCATTGAAAATGAGTTCCCCTACTGAGCAGTAAGCACAACCACGGAATATATGGTACTTACTTAATACACTGGAAAAATTTTCTGTGTTGGATTTAGGCTATCTTTCTTAAATTATTTTGCTTGTTGTTTTTTGGGTTTGGTTGAGGTTATTTTTCATTACAGCCAGAAGGGACAATCAGCATAATTTCCGTATACAAGCTGGACACATATATTTTTCCCAGTAACTTTAATGAGAGTCAGGTTTCTGTGAAGAACTTAAGGGTGAGTTTTTTGCTGCTCCCTCTCACATCAAAAGAAAAGTTTTCATTGACTTCATTACTGCTGGGTCAGGATGGAGTAAGATATTGGGAAATAACACCCCGAGGAGAAAAGTGGCATCAGCAAGATGCTATGGTATCATTCTTCTATCACAGGTCACTATCAAATTGATATAAATGTAGATCACTAATTGCACTAATGCTTTGCAGAGTGCCTAATGCAGCAGCTATTTAATAAAGCAGAGGAGTAGTAGCAATGAATCCTCCCGGTGTTTTTATGCAAGTTTTATCAAGTCTGGAGAACCCACCGAGTTGGAAAGACTACTGCCCTTCATTAATGCAGTCATGAACAAAGAATAAATCAGCGTGTCCTTCAAACTCCCGGGAGTCCTCTAGGCCTACACGCAGCGCGATTGTAAGAAAAGGGGAAGGAAGGCAGGGAAGTCCTAAAGATTAATCGGATAATAAGGGAAATTCCTTAGTCCTGAGCACAAGGTCTTTCCCCTCCCCAGCCTCCCCAAGAAGCCACACAAGTCATGTTGCCCCCGATTTGCAGGAGAGATAAGGATGCCCTGGCCAGCGTGAGATGTTCAGCAAACACAACTTTATCTCCCCCGCCACACGCCGGCTCGGGATCAATGGGCAGCCACCACCTCAACATCTCTCAGGAAGGATCTGTGAGATGAGACCTCCCCTCGTGCCCCCTCTTTCCCAGCCTTAGAAGTCCCCAGGTCACATAAGTGTGGCCTTGGAAGAAACAGGAAAAACTCTTACCCCAGGTACGAGCCTGGGTCTCAGCAGCAGCCAAACAAATGACAAAGGAGGAAAACACTTTGGTTTTGTCTGTGTTTGTTTTTTCTTGTTTGTAGAGTTTGCACCTCAAAGCTACCATTGGAGAGAGGCTTCATTCTGTGTGTGCTTTCCTGTGGGCCTGGCAGGAAAACAGAGACCAAAAGAAAGGAAAATAAAAAAAACCCTAACCCTGATGCTGGAAACATCTGGATTTTTATATGTGCTTAACATCTCAGGAGAGTTTGTTTTTGTTTGTCCTTCTTGCTAATAAAGTCAATGCTTTTCCCTGAAATATATGGGAACCAGAAATATATATTAAAGAGAAGTATTCCTGGTTAAACTCAAGCTTGGGTAATTAATGACAGTGTGGTTGTGATGAGAAGCAATAAGATGATAACCTCCATGAGCAATATTGTGCTATCTCTTAGCCTCTGCAGAGTTAGCTGTAATCATTGTGCAACCAGACCATCAAAGGAACGATAAGATCAGATAAGCAAAACACTGCTGTCATTTTGCATCAATGTTATTTAAGTTATAATTATTGCTTTTCCTGTCTTTGGTCAAAATGAGGGTGAAACACATTTTTCTTTAAAATTTACACACACTTACCTATACATATGCATATCTTTGCCCAATTAGACCCCTAAAAAGATGCATGTCTGTGTATTACACTGTCTCAGGAAAACCCTGGTTGCATTCTGGTGGCTCAGTCAGACAGTTTAGCACACCAGCAGCCAAGATCCACCTTCACTCTACAAGGGAAGCCACCTGCAGAAACAAGATGAGGGAAAGTCTCCTTCAAGAAATACTCAAGAAGTACAACATGAGCAACATGAACAAATCTCTTCAGTAGATGAGCACTGACCTGGAGTTTATGGCTATGTTGGTTGGACTGTCCTCATTCCCCAAAGGAATTATAATTTCTGAGACCCAGAATAACCATGACTTGATGAAGTGAATGGGACACATGACTGGGCTTGCCTCCTCTGCTGTATCTTGAAATCCCATCCCAGCCTCCACCTCCAAATAGGCAGATGGGGTCCCAAAAATTACTCACCATGACATGCACTTCCACAGGTTTCAAATATGTTTAAGTTCTGTAAAAAAACCCTGTGTGCCTACCTAATCTCTTCTGATCTAGAAAGGAATTGTTCACTTTACCAAGGGGTGATCCCCTGCCTAGAGAGGTAACTGAGTGCTTAATCACTGATCCTGGCTGAAAGAAGCTCTCACCCTCATCCTGTAACTTCCTTTAGGTCAAGTTTACTTCCTATATTTCCAGCACTTCTGCTTCTGGTCCTGAGTGGAACAGACTTTCTTGTGGCTGTGTTTGTACTTCCCAGTCATTTGCATGTAATTTTATGCAAACATTTTTATCTCAGATCAGTTCACACAACCACAAACTGTGTTTCTATATTCTCTGTCAGCTGAAAGCTTCATCTACATTGGGTTTTTTTCTCTCCTTGCTCCAGCATGACTACATCAAAGTAATTGCACAGGTGTAAACCTGTAATGCTCTAGATGTTCTGCATTTGTGCAGCAAAATGTTCTGTTTTCCATGTATCTTATGTTGGTCTTAGCCCAGGTATCTCACATTTTGCCAGCCAGCACTTTTGGAGGCTCAGTGAAACATATGCATTAAGGTCATTACAGCAACCCAAAACTTGGGCAGGCAAGCAGATGTTTGAGGCAGTTTCTTGCCATGAGACAGAAGTAAATTTCTTACAAAACATGCAATACTTGTAATAAAATAATTTAATTGGTGAATTGGGCAAAAAACACTGAAGTGGATCGTGTTGGTGGATCATTTCTTTAAAAGACTCGCATCAAAAGATCAAATAATGCCATGAAATCCTCCATTTGTCAGTCAGTGTTACACATCCACTTAAAATGACTCTGTAAGTTCTCCAAACAGCTGGGAAGATGAGAGGCAACACTGCTGGGAGCAGAAGCTGAAGGAGCAGGACAAAACCACACAGGGAGCCAGCATGGGGAGGGAGAGGCCAGGCTTGTGCAGAGTGTGGCTGAAACCCTCTTTTTGCCTCTCCAGAGAGCAGGAACCCCATGATTACACAGGTGACAGGCAATAGTGAGCCAGAGCACAGAGCTCAGAGCAGATCAGAGTGATGAAAACCGTCAGCAAACTTCCATTTAAAATTGCTGGGTAGGAGCTGGCACCCCCACAAGAATAATGCTTATTATGTAGTATCCATTTCATCTCATTCTCCTGGCTGATTAAATGATAACTCTTATCTCATAGAACATTGGAAGTTGTTGCTACATCACATCTTGGATTTATCAATAACTAAATCCCTGTTGGGGAAATATGTATTTCGTGACTGTATATGCAAGGTGCTCATTGCTCAATTTAAAATATGCCTAATCTGAAGTTAATACTCAGATTTTTTCACTCTTTCCTTTGATGACTCTTACCAGTCTCAGTTGCAAGGAAATAGAAATTCACCCTGTGAAGATGACAGAATCTGGAGCAATATGAGAAAATGACTCCTCAGATAAGCCTTCAAATACCAGGTTTCAGCTCACTGAATATTTTTTTTTTCTCAGCAAAATTTTAAATCCTGGAAAACAGACATTTCTGGTGGATCTGCTGAGGCAGCTTTCAGTGAACTGTAAAAGCACAGGCTGCGCCATGATGCCATGAGGGGCCAGGAACTGCTCATGGAAAAGCTCCATGTTTTCACACACAAAACGAAGTGTAAGGTCTTTGTTAGTACAGCCCTGAGTATTTCACATTATGGCTCCAGGAAGAGCAGCACATTTAACACAGTGCTGTGATCATGGACAATGCAGCTACACTCACCCAGTGGTGGATGGCCATAGGGAAAGGGATCACGATTAACTCCATCAGTGCTGAAAGATACACCTATCCTGGGTCCCAGCTAATGCTTCTTTGTTCATAATACCAAAGGAAAAAATCAAACTGAAACCTCTTGACATGTCAGGAGCTTGGTTATTTTATAGTTATTAATGTAAAATTTGTTTTGCTGAAAAAGGGTCAGAGCCAAGGCATGAGCAGGTGCTGCAGGATCTGAGCTGCACTGTCAGCCTCTTTAATGTGACCTTGAACTCCCAGCCACAAGTCCAGACCAGAATACACTGGAGTGTGCTCCACAAAGGAATATTCATAGAAGACTCACTCAGATTAGTCCTAAGATTGTATTCACCATCATTCTTTTAACTCACATTTCTGTAAGTAGAACCACACCAGAGAAAGAAAACTGCTCCACCTTAGCAAAACTATTTTCTTTTTAGTCCCACTTTTTTTTTTTTTTTCCTACCATGATTTCAGTAGGCAAAAGTTCCCTGAGTTGTCGGAACAAAACTGGGAAGCTCTTTCATCCAGGAGCAAATGGGTTAAAACAGCTTCAGAGTTTAAAGCTGTGTTTTGCTCATCCTTAATGGAAACTCGGGGACTGAATTTAGAATTGTGTTTGTGGAGAACAAGGAAAAAAGCGTCAGAGAGGAGTCTGGCAAAGAGGGATGGTATGCACGGGAATTAAATGCGGTTGGTGTCACTGCGCAGGGCGAGTCTGAGCTATGTATGTGCGTGTAAGAATTTGTAGTAGTCTGTGTGCTGGCAAAAGAACTGGCAACCTGCCCTCAAACATTTAATAGACTCCTCCTGAGTTTTTGAATCCCTCCTCAGTGCTCTGTGACAGCGGAGAACTTGATCCCCATTTTAAAGCATCACTAAGTGAGTGGTGTATGGGTTATATATGAGGTTGTATTCAGACCAAAAAAATATAAAGGTCAGTTTGGACCTTAATAGAACTGGGGACTATGTGTAGCATTCAGAACCAGCTCTTTCTACATCAGAATTTGAGGATGCCTGGAGATTGGGTCACATGCTTACTTCAGATCCAGGATCCAATTTTAGATTCCTTCTCAGTCCCCAGAACCCATCACTATTTGCAGCCTGCATGTCATGATTTGAACTTACAATGATTTTGTTGCCTAGAGGAATCAAATGAGCTGTGCAAGTTCCTCTGAAATCTCCTCCCTCATTCTCTAATATGCAGGAGAGCTTGAAATTCCTTCCTAAGAAATGAGTGAACCTGGGTGGTTTTCTTGCAGTACCTAACTGACTAGTCCAGCTCTTGCCTTGGCTAATTTAGTTATTAATTTCAGGGATTAAAGATTCAACAGAAGAGCAACTGCAGCAGCCTGATCCATTTGCTCTCTGTCTTGACCTTGGTGCTGATGAGGTGATGAATGACTGAGGCTTGCCAAAGCTGAAAGTAAGGCAAGATCTGAGGAAGACTTCAACAGAGGACACCAGTGGGCAGACCAGCCTACCTATACTGGCCCACATGGATACCCTGAGGTCTCCTTGGTGCCACAGGGCTTAGAGCAGTCTTCATCTTCCCATGGGTTTGCATGAGTGAATGTTGTGTCTGACTGGGAAAAAGGGCTCTGACCTGCTCTGAACAGAGAGCACTCAAAACTTAAAGACAACTTGGGTAAGAGGAAGAGGGGATATCTCAAAATAGCATTTCTTGTGTCATACGGACTGATGGAAAGTCCCTGATTGCCTGCATCAGGGGTTTGTGATACCAGGACAGCTTTGCACAAGTCTCTAGTGAAATCCATTGGACTTCTGCAGAATCTCTGTAAGGGGAACCAACCCAGTCGCCAAATACAAAAACAGCTGTGCTGAGAACTCTCCATCTGCCTCTGACGGCCTCATATGGCACTCACAGAAAAGAATTCATCCTCCTATTTACTGCAACTGACTAAAAGAATCTTTATATGAAAGCCTGGAATAGCTTCAAAAGCCTCTATCTTCGGAAAACAGTGTGCATTTAATAGCCTTCCAGGAAAGTATCACATAAACTGAACAAAACCATTTAGCCAAGGAGCACTTAATTACAGTCAGGACAGCAGCACCCAAACTCCATGGAGCTCCTACTTGAAGGAGGTCCTCCTTGGACAGAGACTTTAAAACCCAGAGGAACTAATTGTTCAAATTAATCAGTGTCCTTCCAAAATGTAGATGCAGTTGAAGGCTCCTGTATTTTTCAGCTCTTCATCACTCCTACTCAGTTTTCCCTGCACCCAGGAGAGCTGCTCTGATGGCTGTGCAGAAGCAGTGTGGGCCCCAGAGGTGGTATTAACTGACTGAGACAGTCACAGAATACAGCAATCAAGGTGTTTCCCTCTACTAATTAAGGTCCTGAGAGGCATCACCTATGTTTTAATCCCTCCCTCACCCGCAAGATCTTCCCAGAAGGCCACAGTAGAAAAACAACTGCCTTCCAGCGAGCTCCAAACTTTCTATCCACCTTCACTGGAGCAGATCACAGCAGCTGCCACCTCCTTAAAGTGGGACATTTAAGTGGTTAAACTGAGGGACAAAGAGCGTAAATTAGTATTTTTTTTTGACAATGTTTTCTACCACTCAGCAGAAAACTGCCAGTGCAGCAGCATATGGCTTCATATAGAAATATTGGTGCTCTGTGGGGCAAAAGGCCAGAAGAGCAGTAAGAAGGGTTGTACCTCCCCTGCATATCCAGGAAGCAATGCATGAGTGGGATATGGGAAAGATCTGGAGGGAACTGCCCTCCCAGACAAATGGCAGGGCCTGTCCTCAGAGAGCAGTGCACCAAAGTGGCACAGGAATTCCCCCTGGTGCTGGGGACAAAGTGTTCCTTGGTGCAGCAACTGAGGCAGCTCAGCACTGCTTGAGGGACTGACCCAGAGCAGCATCCCAGGGAAGGGCTCAGGGATGGGAAGGGCTGGCAGCCTCTGTCACAGGCACCTGCGTTAGGGCCTGAGTCACCTGGGCTGGCACCAACTCTCACTCCTCAGAGCTGGGAGGACTCCTGAGTCACTTGCCTCCCTCCTCACCCTGCTCCGTGGCTGGGGCTGGCACCAGCCAAACTCTCCCTCTGATGGTTCCCATCAGTATCCCCTTGGGGCACAGGGGGACTGGGCACCCCAGGGGAGCAGCTGAGATTTCTCTGCTGTTTGCAGCTCTGGCTAGTGTGAGGTGAGGATGAGAAAGCCCAGATTCAGATTTTTGTAGACTTTTCTAGTGTTGATTAGTTTCGGTGATACTCAATGTTAACATTTGTGTCCCCTGAGTTCTTTGCCTTTCAGAACAGGACGCCTACTCGTTAATTAGTTCAGGCTTTTACCCGAAGGGTTATTTTGGGGATAGGCAGAACATTACAAAGTGCTCAGTCTGTGCTCTGACCGAGTACTTTCCTGTGAATATGGAGTTGACATCACGTCATTTAGTTAATTTATTTAAGTGTTGATCTGTGGCTGATGCACCGATGGGTAATGCTGACAGCAGCTCCAGTTTCTTCATTAAAATACAGTGAAATAAACACAGCCCTCACACCTCGTCTTTCCTTAGTGTAACCTGCTCACACAAGGAACAGTCATTGCATTGCTGATGACAGCTGAGGCCACTCAGCAGCAGGATCACTCTTATCCCTGATGATTCTGGATGGCACCTGAGACAAGAGAATACCTGGGACCCCACCCAGCTGAAAGATGCTGTCGGTATCTCTGCAGACATAGGAAATCTCCTGCTTAATTTAGGGCATGAATGAGATTGTCGGTGTGGACACAAAGCCTCCTGGCAGGGATCTGTGCTGAAAGGATGGCTTGGCCCCAGGAAGGTTGAGGTTCTGGTTCCTGGCCCTGCTGCTCTCCTCTGTTCCGGCTCCAGCAAGCTAGATCACCACCCCACGGTCTCAGCTTTCCCTCCCCTCCTTTGCCCAGATTTTTTTATTTCTTGCAGATATCATTTTGCCTTGTGTGAGCACCTCTGGCCATGGTGAGTACAATATCCCATGAAATCACCTACATGTGCTCCGGTAAGGAACACAGAAGCCATATTGTTCCCAATGGCAATGGGAAAACTGTTAACTCCTGAATATCTCAAAGATATAATTTCAGAGAGGGGAAACTCAGGCAATGACAAGTATTTGCGAAATATCTGTGGTAGGACAGAGAACAATCCTGAGTATCATCTTATGTCAGATACTGACACTGGGAAAGCTAAAAGCTGGTGAAAGCAGTTCACTTCCACCAGCTTCTGGGACAGTGGGGCAGTGGGGTGAAGGTTTTGGTGAGAGGTTGGGTGTTTTCCTGGGCTATGACACCTCCTCTAACTTGTGCAGAGGGATAACACAGCTGTAGATATCTGTGCAGGACCTTCACATGATGAGTTTGGAGGGCATAAATGAAGTTGGCACAGGTTTATGAGATGGCAGCAGGGGAGTGGACTGGCTGACTGCAGGAGTCTGAGGTGCAGTCTTTTCTGCACAGAGAGCTGCAGCTTGTCTCACTACTGGATCAACATTATTTTCACTTTCCCTCCTTATGGGCACTGTGCTGCCATGGTGCTGCTCCTGGCTTATGAGAGAATTAACTCCCTGTAGTACCAGTGGAGTATGGGACAGCTTGTGACAAGTACTGGGTTCCTTCCAACATGCTACAGAGCAGATCCTCACTCTGGTAACAGCAGTAACTGTGTTTAACACCATGACTTTGTGAACATCACCCTGATTCATGCTGTTCTCTCTCACTGGTGGTTCCTACAATTCACACTAGAACCATGAATCGAGGAATTGCCCCTAAATGCTTGTGGGATGGCTGCTTCTATCTACATCAGAGTTATCTGGTTTGGGTTGCTCTCACTATCAAGATCATAGATAAAATACATGAGAAGTCTAATCATACCTACCAGTTCCTGTCTCTCCCTTGGAATTTCAGTTGGTATCTCTTCATAGATCCTAAACTGGCCCATCTCCAGCTGGAACTGATTCCTCAATCAGAAGGAACATTGGGTCCCCTTAAACCTGGAACAATTTAAAAGTTCTTTCCCATCACAACAGTTTTGACCTGGAGCGCCTTCCTTAAACTGCCTCCAGAGTATTCTGTTTCATAACCAAATTGTTCATTATTGTTGCTCTTTCCAAACTACCTTTGATGGGACTCCTCTTCGACTTGTGCCTTGCTTAGAAGCAGTTTTGATGTCTCTTTTTGGCCTTTCTGTGCCTGAATGACCTCTACATGGGAAAGCTGGTGACAGCAGAGCTGCACCTCTTGTGATAAAACTCTCCATATTCATTCTGAGTTTGTAAGTGCACAGTAACATCACGCTACTTTAATTATATGTTTTCCTGCGCCTTCTCTTTCATCTTTCTGTAACTTTGTCAGGGTTGTAAACACACCTAGGCCTTAAGGCTCCTTCAGCAAGGATTGCTTTCAAATCCATCTACGCATTTTCCTTCTATGGATCTCCATGTTCTGTAGTTCCCCAAATTGCAGGGCTGCAGTAAATGCCTGGGAATAATGCGTGTGTATAAAGCACAGACTATAAAAGCAGAGCAGTGTGATGGCGTTAGCAAGCACCTCTGTTGAAAGATGAACACAGAGGCTCCAAGAGCCTTTCTCACTTGAGTGTGGTTCTTGAGTGCTGGCAGACTTTCCATTTTTATGATGCTGTGGATTGTTAAAACCTCACTGAAATATCAGCCTGTTTCAACAATGGGTTCCCATTTTTCACTGAGACATTTTTTGTGTGTTTGGCTGACAACTCCTATTGAGGTTTTCTGTCCCACACTAGATTTCTTTTGGAATTGTTTTAATTTGCCTTGTATTTATTTATTTATTTATTTATTTTTTGGTTAAATGAATGTAGAATTGATTTGCTGGGAAGACGTGGATTTTTCTGCAATATAACTTATACTTTAAGAAATCCAGGCTTCTCAAAGATGCTGCCCCTTTAAACAAGACAAAAAGAAATCAACAACCGCCTAGATAATGCCGTTCTCATCAACATGCAAGGAGCTTGCTTGTCTGTCACATCGCCCACATCTTCTCAATCACTCCCTTTCATTTATCCTATTTTGCCCCTATTTTAACTCATGCTGTGACTGATACTCAATGACAGACAAAAGAAATCCAGCTGAGCATCATCCCTCCCTTGCTTCCCCACAGGAGATGCAATGCAGGACCTTACCTGGCAGAGATCAGCTCAGGCACCTGATGGAACCTGAGTGAGGAGAGACTTTTTACAGCTAGAGGAAAACACTGCCAACCAAGAAGGATCTGGGTGGTGAGATCTGTTGTAGACAACTGTTCTTCTGACTTGTTCCCCCTTTTCCATGTGTGAAGAGACAGTAGGTGTTTTGCAAGCAGTTGCAGTTTGGAAGACATGATCACAAACCCTGACTAATGTTTGTGGCTGGTGGGTCCGTGGCAACTAGTCAAAGCAAGCGCTAATTACTATGGCTATTGCTGCTAATTTATTATTTAATTTCACTCTATTAGTGTGGCATTGCAGGGCCCTAACCTGGAGCCACGGCCCCACGGGCAGGACACTATCCAAACACAGAACAAAGCAACGGTCCCTGCTGCCACGAACTTGCAGCTTAAATATCCTTGTTATTGACTCCTGACCTGTAACCTAGAGGTGTTTGAGCCTCCTGACTGCAGGCATCCCAGAGCTCGTACTGGTCTATGTCAGAGGGCAGTGGAGCTCTGTGGTTGAGCAATGGTGTTACTGACCCAGTTGCCCAACCAGGAGGAGCCTGGGCACTTGCACATGCAGGTGGGGAGATCTGTGGGAAAACAGTGGGGCTCAGAGATAAATGAGAAGAATGTATATTTCTGGTCTTCTGAAGCCAAGTCTTAAATCTGAGCCGGGAGCAGTTTGCTCCCGTTTAGAAAACACAAGGCCTTTCACATGGCTGATTCATGGCAGCCTCCTCCTCAAGCTGTCTAGCACATGTCTACAAGCTGATGCATTGATACACAGCAGCTCAGGATGGAGTTATCCCTCCCTGGCATGTGTGTTTCTGAACGGCAGCCAAATGGAGCAGCCAGCTCCGAGGCTGCTCTCTGATTGATCCAGTTCGTGAAGACCTGCCCAGCGATTTCCATGCATATCCCGGGAAGATTAACACACCATCCTGTCAAGCAATGTCCCACAGCACCGCAGGAGAAAGCCTTCAGTTAACCCTGTGTGCTGCCAACAGCTGGAGCCAGCCTCTTTAATGAATCTGCCGGGTTTTTCTGTTATAAATGATCCAACTGCATTCTGCTAATTGTGTTTCCTGGGTATTTCTTCAAGACATAAAATAATGCTGAGATCTCATGGGCCTTTCTTTCATTTATGTTATCTTAAGGTACTCTGAGCTTCCCATTCTAGTGAGGACCTTGCAACTGTCAGTGATAATAACAAAAATACTTAGTGTTACCATTTCTGTCTCTCCCTTAATTCAACAGCAATATAATTACCTAGAATCATTTCTAATATATGAAATAATATAGGCCAAGATTCTGGAGTGCCTGGATGGGAACTTGGCTGTTGTTTTCCAAAGAAAAAGAGATTCCACTCCTTCTGTACAAGAAGACTCATGCCTATTACCAACAGTTTAGAGTTTGCTGTCGAAACAAACTTAATCTCTCTTTAATTCTATGTTTTATCTTGGATTAGGCTGTCCTTGCTGGGAATTCAGAGTCTCAGGGTGGGAGGAGGCAGTGACCGATAGGAGGCACAGAGCAGGTTCTGTTCAGACTTGCAGGAGCTGGGGTAGTCCAGCCTCACAGCTGGCTCTGGGACTCCATCCGCAGGATTTGCTTCCCTGCTTTGGCCCTTTCTGTGTAAAAGTCAGCGGGAACTGAATCCAGGGGGATAACAAGGAGAGAAAGAGGGCAGGGAAAATCAGTACAAGTGTGCCCCAAAGCAGTCCCTGCCTCTGAACAGCCTCACAGCTTGGAAAACCTCTGCTTGGCATCTTGCAGAATTAGTGTGGATAATGTGGCACCGGGCACTTGGCTGGGTTATCTGAGGTCAGCAGAGTCCGACCTCTGGAAGGGAGGAAGAGGGAAAGCAAGCGCAGGACCGTGCCAGGCAATGCACTGTCACAGCTTGTTCCTCAAGCCCCAGAAAACTCCACACCCATTTTGTTCTTCACTGTTTCCTCATCAGCCTTGCGTGAGATGCTCCTGGGCAATGGATTTAGGAAAACCCTGTCATTTACACCTTATGGGGAAGCAGCAGCAATCTCCATGGGAACGGGGCTCCCCCAGCCTGGCTCCACCCAGCAGGTGAGGATGGATGACCTGCCAGCTCATGGCACAGGAGCACAGTGGATGGAGGAGGATGGACAGACGGGTGGAAGGTACATCTGTGGGGAGGTTGCTGCTGCTGGCTCCTGTTTGCCCGCTGTGGAGAAGGTTTCTCTCTGGCTGACTTACAAGACAACATCTGGCACATGCATAAAGAGAACATGATGGCTGATCACTCCAAGGGCATTTATCTTCATGAATGAGGAGGTGAGGGTTATAGTGGTGGAGCCCCAAGGAGCTGGCCTGTCTCTCTTCACTGGTGAAGATTAATGTGTTGTGGGATGTTGGCTAACACGTATCGTGCACACACAATGTACCTTTCCCTCCACCCCCTTCTCCTTCCCTCAGCTCTCCTCTCATGGACTAATGGACTAACACAGCTTTGAATGATGACAGGTTACTTGGAATACACTCCCTCTCCCCACAAAATGCAGGGGAAATCTGTAACAAACAGATTTAAGTTCCCTTCAGTTAAGAACTGAAGGGAAGAACAGCCTATGGAATTTCACATCTTTATCTCTCTAGTATAAACTGGACTTAGAGTATCTTCTCTTTTCAAATATATGACCCGTAAATTGAACTCTTGCATTCTTTTTTTATGTCATCCAATTAAAAGGCAGTACCATGGCTCACATTGTATTTAACAGAGCAGACTGCTTTCTTCTAGTAGTTCAAGAATAGAGGGGACTTTTCAACCCAAACCAAAGATTTTTGAGGATGGGTGGGTACATCAAGGCCTATAAGAAACTGCATTAAATATTGGTCTTGCACATATCTTTGCATTGTTGCAATAAACATTCAGGTGCAGGTTTACTGAAAAATTGCTGCTTGCAAAGGACAGAAATTAGCAAAGGGGAAAAATTATAAGAAAAGACAGTGAAATGACAAATCTAAGCAGAGAGCTGCCTAATTTTCACCTGTTGTATATTTTGCCTCAAAACCACGGGTTCAAATTGTGTAGAGGCTGATCTGTGCAAAACATCTCCACTTGGAAGCATTTATTCTGCAGGTTAAATTAATGCTCTTTGTAGTCAGTGCAGCTCCAAGCTGTTGGACAGCTGTGGTTTTTGGGTTCGGGAAAAGCCAAGGAGCGCGTCTGTCTCCAGGCCCTGATCCCGGGCACTGTGGGCAATTGCAGGACTTCCTCCTGCACTGGTGGTAAAACATCTGGCTGGTCCACACAGGCCTAGAAAGGAGAAATTAAAATAGCTATGGAGATACGGGGACAAGGAAAAAAGCCTTTATGGGGGGGGTGAATACCATGAACATGGCAGTGGGAACAAGGTGGGAAATTAGAAGGATTAGAATGACCAGAGTTTGTGGTTGCACTGGGAAGAGAAGTACTTGCATTTTAAAGTGTCTTGAGGCATTGGGAGCTGACAAGGACAGGCAGAAGTATTTGTAAGCATTAAGGTGAAAGATGACCAGCCTTCCTGCCGAGGGAAAGACAACCTTACAGGAGCACATCCTGTCCTGCTGCAGTCTGCTACCATGAAAGTACCAGAATTACAAACCCTCCTGAGCATTTACAGGAGACAATTATTCTGGAAAAGGGCTACTCCTCATCAAATCCATTTTCTCATCTAGTCTATCACTTACAAAGTCTCATGTAGGAAACTGGTAATCTACATAAAAGTGAAAGGAATGTCATGCAGAATAGCTTAAAATATGGATCCCCCATCACAGAGCCTGTCATGTCTTCCTACTGTATTTCCATCACTGCAGACAACATAATGCCACTGCACCAGTCATGTTTCAACTAACACCTCAAGTCAGGTAGACACATAACAGGTTAATTAGGGGCTTTGGCAAATTGAGTCCACGGGCTGTAATTACCAGCACTCAAGACCTACAATTTCTGTTTTAATTAAAATAAACAGTGTGGAGAAGCTGACATCACACCAGAGTAACCAGCGTGTAAGTCACAGTTAATTATGTTAAGCTGTGGCCTCCATCATAAAAAATACTTGGTTTGGATCTGGATTTATAGAGACAGACTTTACCATTCCAGCAAAGTTTAATTGCTGTACAGAGGCCACTGACTGGTCTGGACAAGTCAGCGTTGGGGTTATGGGATATGCCGTGTGTGGAGGAGCTCCTTCTCTTGGGTGGAAGCAGGCAGTTCCAGCCCTTCAATCCTTCCTTCATTGCCTTCTGCCAACCTCTCATACCCTGACAGGTCCCAGTTGTGCCCCATCCACACTCGGGCTGCCTCTGTCTCATCAAAAAGGATGGAGAGCTGCTGCCTTTCCCAAAGACCATGGCCAAGGAAATTGAGCCCGGGGAAAAAAGCTGGAAAATGAGCTTTTGGGGAGAGTCTGGGAGATGGGAGGTGTAGGGCTCTGCTGTGCTCTGGGCACCTCTAAGCTCAGGGAATCCCCCAGTGACGGAGAGTCAAACTCTGGGTGCCTGAATACATCCAGGGCACTGGTGGCACATTCATCCTCTGCATCCAATAAGCGGGTGGCGCATTCATCCTCTGCTCCTGCTCTGGCACAGCTCCTGCCTTTCTCTCCTCCCGCACTCCCGGGTAATTCCCTCGGCGGTGTTGCAGCGTAACCACGACCCACATTCCAGCCTCTCATCCGCCACCTCTCCCGCTTCTCCTCCTCCACCCAAGCTTCCCTCCCAACCCTGCCTTTTGTCTCCTTCACCCACGTTCAACCCTGTGCCTCCTTTGATGCCACCCGACGTGCGAGGTGCAGCCAGACCCACCCTGCCCAGCCAAAAACACACCTGTTTTGCAAACCAGTCCAGGTGTACGGGACACACGCTGTTCTGGGATGGCTTTTATTGCGTTACACAACCCCGCTGCCCGGGAGTCTGCAGCCCGAGCGGCCGTGGAGGAGCAGACGTCTCGCAGGCTTGCCAGGACTCCCAGCAGGGCCCTGCAATACCTGGGCAGATAATTAGACACTCAGCAGGGTAGAGGTGACAGATCTCAGGTTTGTACTTTTCCAGTCTGGTTACGAGGAGCTCCCAGGTGTCCCCACAAGCATTCAGTCAACCCACAGGTGACCAAGCCCTTGACAGGCTCCTTGCAGGACCTGGGGGGACTCACCCGAGCTTCTTGCTGCTACTTGGAACTGCCAAGGAGAGGCAAAAAAATACTGGAAAAATTGTCTGAGCATTTCCTGGGAGATGTGATGGTAAGTCCAGCAGAAACTGCAGGGCAATGCCAAGTGTCCTGGCAGTGCCTTTGGGGATACAATGAGAACTGCAAGTGACAGTTTCAGCTTCTGCAGTGGAGCCTGGGGAGTGAAATGGTCTGAATTTTCATATGACCCTAACAAAGCACTTTACCTCTAGGACTAACCTGCCCGTGGAATCCCTGGAAAAGAACATTTCAGTGGAGCTTTGATGATATGATCTTCCTGGGGAGGGAGAAAAGGAGCATAGGGCAGCGAGTGCTGCTGTTTTATGTTGTGGAAGGTGTGGACCTGGTTAATCATCCCAGGATGTTGGATGGACAGCTCAGACACAGAACAGACAGCATTTTTCTTTTGCTTTTTCTGAAAAAGAAAACTTTTTAAAAATCATTCTTTATTTCAGTCTATTTTCAAGCATGTAAAAGCTATGTAAATTACTTATTTTTTTGGTTTTGCATTAACCTAACACCATTTTTTTTCCTGAAAACAAATAATATACTCAGGCAGTATAAAAGGAAAAAGTTGCTCTTTATCCGTTCAGTCAGTTCAGGATTTGTTTCTAACTTCCACTAAAAGTGGTTGATCCTTATTTAGTTAAGTATAGTTTCCCTGCTACCTCTCCATATGAAATTTTGACTCTCTGTGATGTTTTGATTAACATATGATTAACCAGTAATTTTTTCAATGCCATAGGCCTCATACTGAAATTTTTCTTTTCAACATATCTTTCACTGCTCTGCCACTATTTCCTAACAGTTGTTGCAACCTGCAGCCCAATTTTAGTTTCCACGATATTTTGAGTCCAACCTAATAGAAGCAGCTTGGTGAGCTTTAAATTCAGCAGTTAATATTTAAAATAAAACTCATTAAACACTGCTGTCCAGCTAGTCATGGGTATTGCTGTTGGCTTGTAGCTCACCTACAAAGCCCCCACAGAAAGGTGGTGTGTGTTTGTTTGTTTGTTTGTTTGGGGTGTCTTAATGCAGGGTTGCTCGCTGCTTTTGGTAATCAGGTGAGACACCCCATGCAAGCTCAGACACTGGTGTTTGGTGTGGACCTGTGTGTTGCCCAAGCAAGAAGATTGCCCTGTGCTCCCTGCCGTGGGTTACGAATGCTTTTGGCTTCTGCAGGTGAAAGCAAAGAGACTAAGCAAAGTCACCTGTGCCCAGCCTTGAGCAGGGTGAGCTGTGGCACTGCAGGGACTGGCAGAGCTGGCGTGATGTGGGCACTGCCTGATCAGAGTGAGCTGAAAACCGAGGGCGCTCCTTCCCCTCAGGTGAGGGGGAGGAGGAGGAGGAGGAGGAGGAGGAGGCAGGGTGGTGACTCAGAGGAGCAGCAGAGCCTTCAGAGCCTTCGGGGCTCTCCCGCACACCCCGGCTGTGCCCACGGCTCTGCCAGCCCCTCGCTGCCTTCAAAGCACCCAGAAGCAGAAGCAGTGACCTCCCTGCAGTAATGGAATTCTCCCCCAGGCCCCTGCTCCTCCAGAGCCATGCACACCAATTTTGGGACATGAAAGCCCTCCTGCTCCCACCCCATGGCTCCATAGTCACCACTGCAGCTCTACTGAGTGGCAGTGACAGGGGCACAGGGTGGCTGCGCCAGGCAATGCACTGACCCAGGGCAGGCCACTTTCTCTCCTGGAAACTAGCAGCCAGGACACCCAAATTTCTATTGTTTGTGCTGCCAGGATACCACAGCGTTATTCGGGGTTTTATCCCACTGCGGGGATAAGCCATTCCACAGCACCTGGGCTTTCACTGGCTCTGAGGATGTGTGCTTTTAAATTCTTTTACCTAATTGAAACGAGCCATTTGGGTTCTTTCCTCTTCTTTTTAGAACTGTTGCCAGGCAGTTTGTCCTTAAAACGCTAGTTATGGTGTTGTGTTTTGTTTTTTTATTTTCCTCCTCTTATCAAAGCAGGATGCCAAGGGACAAATTTATTGTCCTGTGTAACATCCTCTTTCGTATCTTCCCTCGCACACCCCAGGAAAAGTGAAGTGCCTGCACACCGGGCCCTTGACAGGTCAGATCAGGGAGCAGGCAGGAGCAGGCCCCAGTCTGCGCTCATGGGAGGCTTTTACAAACCCCATTGGAAGGATGGGATGGGTTCTCCCTCTCTTCACCCAGCTTGGGAAAGGGGACAACATCCTTCTTGAACCCTCTGTCCCCGCATAAAGCATATATCTTTCATTTGGTGTCCATGGCTGGTGATGTGAGTAGTCTGGGGGACTCTGAGCAGCGTGTCTGAGATTTCAACAGGGAGGCCCATCACTTGCAGGGAGATTGCTGAGGCTGGAGAGAAGAGGAGAAGGGAAGAGAAACACAGAAGCAGCACAGTCCAACCATATCTTGCTGCTGGGACAGGGACAGAAAATCCTTTTCATGCTACTGGAATTTTGGTGTCCTTTAATCATAATCCATTTAAATTCAGGTAGTAATAAAAGGACACCTAAATACTCATCACTGAGTGAAGATACACCATGTGTGTTCTCTTGTGTCTTCCTGCAGTGAAAGGTGTGTGACGGGACCACAGGTGCTGGTGCTGACCAAGAAGCTACAGAGCCCATTGTTTTCTGGTTTGTACTTACCACATCCTTGGTCTCAAGGGACTTTATTAAGCCTGATCAGAACTGAACACTTTTGAGGAAAAATTAAGTACATTTACATCTACCGAAACTTTTTAAAAAAAACTCCCTCTCCTGCTTTTTTCCTTCTGATCATTTTGCTCTGGACGCACTCTCAGGCCTTGAGCTTGTAGGACAGAAAGCAGGTCCCAGTAATTGGAGGGCTGAAGCCACCCTTCCCTCGAATGCTGCCATAAACATTTCCAACAGTAATATAACAAGGAGGCACCTGCATTTCTAGAGTCCAGTATTGCAGAAAAATATCACCTCTGCCCTGCAATCTTGCTTTTGAAGTGACCTGGCTGTATGATGATGGGTGAGCTGCTCCAACCTCATTAAAACCAATGGAGCACCTCCTATGGCTTTTGGGGGCACATGCTTAGGGCTGCCTGTGTATTGAGATGGAGCAGACTGCTTGGAAATGTCTAAACAAAAGGAAAAAAAATAAAACCAAATACACTTGCTGAAAAATGAGGGGTGGCATGTCTGTGGTCAGAGAAGGCTGCAGGCCATGGGTGCTCATACACAGCCAGGATGTGCCCCATGCAGCTGCCCTGGGGTGTTCCCAGTGCTGGCAGTGTTTTGGGGGACTGCCCTGGCTTTTTCTCAGCTGTCTCAGCAGGTGTGGCATTGCTCTCAGAATTATTATGCCATTATCTGGATTGCCTTTGGAATTAAAAATAGCTTCAAACTGGAGTGGTTGGGCCACGATGGGTCATCTGGTGGGAAAGGAAAAGCCCCCATTCTCTACCCACTGGATATTTTGAAAACCTTGTGCAGGCAAGCAGCCAAGGTGTGTGCGTGAGGAGCTTTATCTTGGCAGCACTTGGGTGAAGCCAGCTGGGAAAAACAACTACTTTTCCATAAAGCTTTCTTCTATCCCAGTACCAACATGTTTCAGCACACTCTGGGGAACTCACTGCAATGAGTGACGTAGATGCTTCTGAGAGACCTCCTAATAAAACTGTATTTTCCACATTTACCCCAATTAAGAGAACAGGAGTCAAAGTAGGTTGAAGATTTCAGTTCAGTGAGGTATTTTGGGGTGGGGGCAAAGGAGGGTTTGAGAGAAATCTGACTTTCCTGTGAAATAAAGTGGATGTGAAATGAATGAGATGAATATCCACACATTTTTTGTTTTTGATTTTTGCAGATATTGAAAGTTTTGATTTCAAGTGAGACTTTTCTTTTTACCATTCGTATTCTTTTAGTGCTTTTCAGTCACAATTTCAGCCCATGCCAGCAGCAGAGGTGGGGGTGACAGGTCAGGTGCCACAAAATTTTATCCTCCTTTCTAGTAAATCCCCTCACTTTTGCTCTGCTGGGGATGGGCAGGACATGACCCGCTAAAGCCACCCTGAAGTGAAAAACTAATTCCTAAATGAGCAAAATACTGCATATTCACACAATTGCAACATCAGAACCTCTGGAAGTCCTCAGGAAAGGGGAATGGAGGACTCCAGAGCTGTGTGTGCCCCAGGCAGGGTGACAGCCCTGCAGAGATGCTGCTTCCCTCTCCAAGCCCGGCGAGGTGTCAGTGTGCATCCCCTGTGCTGAAAGGTTAATACTGCTTTTCCCCTTGTCCTGGGTCGATGCTGAAGTGTATCCCCATTTGTCTGTTCAGCTCAGAAATAAGTTTTGCACCTTTAAAACTGGATCTGAGAGTGAAGGGGGGAGCAGGAGAGGCAGTGGAATGTCTGAGGTGGTTGTTTTCAAAACATAAAGATGAGTTTTCAGCTTTCCCTCACACGGCCTGTGCTGTCTGCAGAGCGGACAGCAGGAGAGAGCTCTCCTGTGCTTTTGGTTAGTTTTTGGCTAGCTGAAGCAGAGAAATTCTCTGGACTGTGGTTTCTTCCCTTTTTCTTGGAACTGTTTGAACCTGCTCTGGACTGAAAACCCAGAGGAGCACCAGGAGCTCACACCCGTGGCCCACCGGGCCTGGCCTGGCCCGGCCTTTCCCAGCGCCGCAGGGACTGGCACAGCCTGAGTGAGCCCAGCTGCGACCATGGGAGAGACTTCCTGAATTTGTCCTCTCTTCGGAGCAGCGAGAGGTTTTGTTGTTTGGTATTGTTCATTTGTTGTGATGGGGAGTGCTTTGCCTGTCAAATAAACAATTTTTTCCACTTTTCTCCAAGGAAATCTTTTTCCTGAACCAGTTAGGGGAGAGGCCATTTGACTTTGGTTTCTAGAGGGACCTCATTTGGAGGTCTCTTCCCAAATTTGCCCTAAACCAGGACAGCCCCGTGTAAGCAGCTTCTCCTGAAATGACCATCGTGCTGCCAGCTCAGGTTTTGTGGCTGGTCCTTCCAGCTCTTCCCCCCACATTCAGCAAAGAGGAGCTAAAGGAAGCCTTTGGCTGCAATGAACAGGTAGCAGCTTTTGTGCTTCCCTCTGCTGCCCTTCCCAGCCCGGTGACGTGGGATTTCTGATATTTCCTGAGCAGCTGCTGGATGCTGCACCTTTAGGAACTCCAGCTCTGACTCCTCCACACCCTTTTCCCATCAACAGAATTCACACAAAAGCAGGGGATAAGAAAAAGACAGCTGTAAAAGCCAGCCTGGTGCTCACTTGGATGGAGTGGCTCTGCTCTCAGTTGCCTTCGAAAAGCTGGTGCAACCCAGTGCCCTGGAGGCACTTTTGGGGTTAGATGGACAATTGGAGTATTCAGACAATATATTTCAGCCCCTCCTGAGTTTACTGAAATGGTTTCTTAAATGTTCTTCTAAAAATATTTTTTTTTTAGACGAATCTATATGTTGTACTCCTTTTTTCTTTTTTTTTTCTTTCTTTTTTTTTTTTTTTAATAGCTTTTTACTAAATAAATGTTAGGATCCAGGTGCTTTCTGCCATCTGCATATGGAGCCAGGTTGAATCAGCCCTGGCTTGTTCTGCTCTTGGTAGCTGCTGTTCCTCTGACACCTCTCAGATCACACTGACAAGGAAAACTTTTATTCCTCAGCCTGTAATTCCTGTCTCTGTGTGTGGGACAAGATCACACACCTTGTAACTATTTCACTTCGGCTCAGAACTCATCTCCTCATTACCCAGATATAATTACATCTGACAAAAGTATTGAATGCACCAAAGCACAAAGAAAAAAGACAGAGGGATTAAACTGATTCAGGTCTCTCACCCCTGAACATTATGCCCCCATAAAGAGCTCAAGGAGGAAGAGGATGAATAATTGTTGAAGGATGAGCGCCCTGATAACAGGGTATGGTCTCTCATATGCACCTGAAGATTGAGACAATTTTGGAAACTATAAAGAAAAATCAATCTCAGTACTAAGATGGGAGCACAGGGATATTTATTTGTTTGTTTGTTTTTCTTTTCTAACAGGAAAGCAGAGAGCTTGATAAACTTAAAATTTAGCTTGGCATTACAGGTGGGTTTTCACAGGCACTTAGGGACAGCCTGGCAGCTGCTATGGAGCCTATTGCTTAAAAACTAAATAAGCAGGAAATCATTTGAGAAGAGTTGATAACAATAGCAACAGAACTTCTGGAAGCAGGGTCAGGTGGGGGGTGCCTGGCTGATGCCCTGGCTGGAGTGATGAGCTGCTGTGGTCGGGGTGCAGGAGGGGCTGGTGACGGGCGGGCGCAGCGGCTGTGGGGTCACCCAGGTGCTGCTGGTCACTGGGGATGCTGCTCGTCCCCCTTTGGAGCCCCTGAGTGCCCTGCCTGCCCTGGCTCCTGGGCAGCAGCCTGCCTGCAGCAGGCCTTCCATAAACTTAGCAGCAGCTTTATGTGCTGCAGACTTGCGAAAAGGTCGTGGCGAGAGGACGGCGCAATTTTCTCATAAAAGCTTTGCTGACGCGTGCCAGGGAAAACGTCAGGAGTGAAGGAGAAGCTGTGGATCACCGGCTGAAAGTTGCTTTCCTTGTGGCCTCTCCTGTTCTCTTTTAATTACAAAAAGGGGAGGAAAAAAACAACTGAGGTATCTTGTAACAAACGGAGGAAAAGAGAAAGTAAACACATAGAGGAGTGCCAAAAAATATTACATGGGAAATTCCAAAATGAAAGTATTTTGTTTAAAAATTTCAATTAAGGTTGCTAAGTAACAACAGTGTATCTACTTATCAGCTCATTTACAAAATCCAAGCACTGAAAAACCAAGACATTAATAGCAGTGGAGATCATAAATCTTATGCTGCCGACATAATAAGCGTACATACATTATTCTTATCAAGTACAAAGAAAGTAAATACATATTTCATCACAACAAGCTTAATGCTGACCTCTAAATAAATAGCTGTCTTTCATTAGCAATCTCAAAATAAAACATAAAGCAAACCCTATTAAAAAGAGCCATAAAAATTATGTATGTAGACAGTAATGACACATATTGATCAGCTTCACGTGCAAAGCCATACGCATGCATAATTCTGCCACAAATCAACATGGCTATGTGTTTTTTTTTCCTCAAACCAGACATTCCATACATAATATTCTCAAGGAAACATAATTATCAAGGATTAACTAAAAGTCAGCTGTTGCTTTGATAGATATATATTTTATAGAAACACTTGTAAGCCTCAGTACTCACTGTATCTCTTGAAGAACACTTTACCATTAACTGAGCTTACCAAATGAATATGATTTTAGAGGTCAGAGTTAGGGCTGCTGAGTTCTGCTGGGACATTCTGCAGCGCTGTGTTTTATGCTTCATAAAGCTCCAGCTCTCTGCTTGGCGCTAATTAGGAGAGTCCCTTGTAATCAGTGGCGTCATTCCAATTTCCATTAGCTAAGTTTTGGACTCCAAGGGTTGCTCCTTCCACGGTTGCCCCATTTCTGTCGAGCACTTTGCCATATGCCAGCCCTTCTGCAGGTGCCTGAGCTCGGAGAAGTGATTATGTTTGAATGTTGGGATGGGTCACACGGGCGACACGGGAACGTGGAGGAATGTGCTCGCCATACCTCAAAACCCCAGCTCTAAGGTGCTTTGTCAGGCACCTTTTGCATTTTTCAGGCATTTTGGCTGTTTCCAGAGGATGCACACTGAACCTCCACCCAGGCCCGTGCCAGCAGGTGTTGGATCCTCTGTGGAGCTGAAGCAGCGCAGATGGAATGGTGAGGGCAAGGGCTGCCGGGGAACAGCATAGCAGCCTCGATGGAGAAGGGTGGTCCCCAGGGCAATTTGTGGTTTGAGCAGATGACATGAATTTGTCACAGGTATTAATCAGCATCGTCAGGGCTCCAGGTCCCAGCCTGCCATGAGCCAACATTCCTGGCTGTGCCGAGGTCTCCCAGCCAAGCCTTCCCACATCACATCCATGGACTGAGACTTTCTGCTGGATGAACAACTGATTTTGACTTCTTATAGGTAGCATTTGCTCTGCAGTTATTGCCACAATATACCAAATCCTTTTTTTTTTTAAATAAAAATCACACTAAGTGCACCGAGGATCATATTGTCGCTGAAAGAAACTTCTGAAAACTTGCGGATAATAGTTAAATCCATTCAGCTTTGAACACTTTAAAAACTGATCAGACCTCTTTCTTAAAGCCCTGAAGTGCTTTTAACTCCCACTGAAGCCAATCAGGGCTCTTTGAAAGCAGTGAATGGCAGAACTAGCCCCTGAAACATGTGAGCCCAGCTACTGAGAGTGGAAGCAGAAAATAGGTTACCCCTCCCAGCACAAAAATGCAGATGTGAATTAACGCCACATATGTAATGACATTTAAAAGCTACATTCAGTAAATCTTATTCAGAGTGAGGAAGAAATATGAAAGAAATCCATCAACATTAATTTAACTCAGACAAATAACTATTACTCAATGTAAGCCAAATTGCAAACTGCAAGGACTCGTGTATCAGTATATTTTAATGATCACTCCACCCCCAAAAATGTTTAGACAAAAAATGGATAAAGTAGTCCTTTCATTCGATGGCTCATTTACAAAAAGAAAAAAAAGAAAAAGAGCAAAACTGTGCTGAAATTTGAATTAAAATGTTCATTTTGAAGTAATAAAGAACTATAAAAATCTCTCAGGTTCTTAACTCCCCTTCTCCTGGGAGAAAGAGAAGGGAAGAGAAAGAAGTTTGTGTAGCTGTTCGTGCTGTGCAGAAAGCAAGGCTTTTTCAAGGCCTTTCAGCTCTGCTGATGAGGAAAAAAAGTTTGTCTTTGAAAGCAGTTACATTGCTCCCCTTCCCTGTTTTCCCCTCCCATATTTCTTGGATGGAGCACTGTGGAGCAAGGAGTGGTGAGAGGAAAGATATGTCTGTGTGGGCAGAGAACGGCCAGGAAGGGACTTCCCTTCAGAATTCCTCTTCTTGTACCTTATGAATAAGCTCAGAAAGGACAGAAAATTGGGAGAAAAAAATTGGGAAACCCCCTAGGCCTCTTGCCCAGTAGAACTATTCGCATTTTGGCTGCCTCCTCTTCCCAATAATCCACTTCATTTTCCCCACGGCAAGTAAGGAAAGTCTGAGCTCAGACCTGAAACAATGATGATGATGAGAGCACCATTGGTTTCAGATTAATGTTGAGCAAGGAATTAGAAATTAAAATGCTCATTGCCACTGTGGACAGTCCTTTTCTTTCACCAGCACTGAGAGCACATGGCTCTTGGACAGTGATGTGAAGTGATGGGAGAAAAAGTATTTTAAGGCAGAGGTAGGAGAAAGGAGAAAGGAGAAAGTGTGTGCTAAACTGTGTATTAAAGGAGAAAGGAGAAAGGAGAAAGTGTGTGTATTAAAAGTGGAGGGAATACCCTGTGTAGGCAAAGGATAACCTTCACTGGGAGCTATGCAGATGTCAAAGATATATTTTCAATAAAAATATAAGCAAAATAAAGGTATTTCAAACTTAATCATTTTATAGACTATAATCAGTTTGTGTTAATCTGTCTAAACATGTCAGTGATGACAGCACTTCCCTGTAGCCAGATAATAAATCAGGGTCTAAGAAGCAAAGAAATTCAGAGGCTTATTTGGTATGCTTTGTATGCTGGAAGAAGTAATTTATATCCATTTAGATTCACTTGGATATATTTAGTCTTGAGTCTGAATTTATCTTTAAAATCTATATGTATGGGATACTGAGAAAGAAAATGCTTTACACCTGCTGATACCTGCTTGTGTGTCTGTGCCACTTGCACTATTTATTTTAGGAAAACAAGGCAGAGTTTTTTGGATCTTTTTTCTTTTTTTTTTTTTTTTTCTTTTCTGATCCCTTCAAGAAGGTGCAGAACTAATTTTTAGCTCATTATGGAGGTAATCTTGCCTTGCTTATTTGACTTGGGCTGTTTCCATAACATCTGCTTTCGTGCAGAGGCGCTGGGCGCTCCGTGGATGGAAGCAGCTCTGTATGTGGTTACATTCACATGTTGTTCACTTAATGAAACCCTGGCAACTGGCCTGTGTTTGAAACACATCTGAACCACAGGGAGCTGCTCAATGCTGCTGCTATCCAGGAGCCTCGAGAGGAGGGACATGGCATTGTCTGTGCTTCCTTGAGGGAGCTCAGCTAAAAATATTAGGGAAAAAAGAGTGCACGTGCTTTCCTAAAGTAACCAAGAATGCCCAAGGAAATTCTGGATCAGGTGCTAAGAGGTGTTCTTAAATAGACAGGGTGGAAATGTTCTTGCCAATGCTTTTAAATTGCTTTATACAGAGTGTTCTTACCCATTGGCTCTCGGTGCTCTGCACAGAAATCCAGCTTTTGTCACTGAAAGATGTGGATGGACTTGTTTCCAGTCCTTTGAGTCTAAACCTGAATCCCCAACTCACCTGTGTGGTTCCCTCCTTCCCTCAGTGACCAGCACTAGCACCCACTGGGCAGCACGAGAGCTTCCCCTTCCACAGAACAGGTCACCTGGAAGATGTTCTGGTGCTTTCCTCTCTATATATGCATTTCCAAATGTATGTGATTTCAGCTGGCAGATAAAAAATAAACTTGCAAACAGAATTTTTTTTCCTATGAAAACCACAGAAAAATTCAAATTTGTAATATTGTTACCCAAAAGCAAAGATGTCATTTTGTTCACTGTATTTTTCAAAATTATTTCCATAATTTCAATTAATCCATTTAGTCAGTGAAGTGGGGAAGGAGGCAAGAAGGTTCTGATGTGGAACAAGAGCTGTCAAAGGTGAAGTTTAACTAATAAACTCTTATAATAATTTTCTGGTGAGTGTGACCATACAGGACTGTTCTTCCCCCATGGGCAGTGCCAAGGCAGGAGATGGCCTTTCCTAAATCCACACACATTCCTTGCTGGGATACAAACCCTGTCATGTGTTGTTTGCTAATGTAAAGATATTTGTACTCCCCAAATCACAGCAGAAATAAACTGATCTATTCTGAAGTCAACCCAGACCCAAAGGCTTCTTTATGTATTTATTCACAAGCTGCTGTTTTATCGCAGGGCATGTACCAGCCAGCAATTCATTTCTTTCTGTTCCAGGGATTTCATGCTATGGGAAGTGATGGGGCTTTTTGAATAAGGCAGCAGGGAAAGCCAAATGCTTGGGGCTCTCAGGAGAGGCAGAGGGACATGGCAGGGAGAGGAGCATGCCAAGGTGGATGCAGAGGCAGAAAGAGTCTCAGGGCTCACGCTCTTTGCATCACTGCTTGGAGTGCCACCTCATCAGCAGGCAATGCAATCCTCTGGGATTGCTTCATGAGCTGCATCACCACCAGGAACTGCTGAGGTCAGTGGGCGTTCAGGTGGAGATGCCCTGAGTCAGAGAAGACATCAGCTGATGGAGCAGATCAAGGGGCTAGTTGTGATTTTATTTTTTTTCCTCAAGATAATAGAGGTTAATCTCCTGAACTCCAGCTTGGCGAGATGAAAGTGCTCTTGTACCACACTGCTCCCAGCCCGTGAATTGAAACCAGACACACACACACACACACATGTACACAAGGAGCTGTCNTTGAGCCCAGCTCTGCTAGCAGCTACAAATTCCAGAAAGATTTGAATGCACAGAGTCGCAAGTGCAGGTTTTGGTCTTCATCAGGGTCCAGGCTGTGGCAGCTGGAGCTGCTTTCCTTGGGAACCCCATCTGGGCTGTGCAAGGGCTCTAGCAATCTGTGTCAGCACTCACATAACCGACCTTGAGATCTTCTAAAATCTAAACCAGGAGAGACTGTGGCTGCACAAGACTGTGTGTGGGTAGGTGTGTTTGAGAGAGATAATTATTGGGTAAGGCAAGAAAACATTTACCTACTGCTGTAAATTGTTCTCTGAAGACAAGAAGAATCCCTATCCTTTAGCCTTTTAATTGATTTTAATTATTCAGAGCTCTTTCTCTCCTTGCTCAAATAGCAGTGTGATACAATATTGTTGCAAGTGTCTTGGTGCCTTTTGAGATACTTAAATATGAATAGCTAGGAAGCTGGTGCCTGCTCTCCCTCTCAAGCACACAGCCAAATCTTGCTGTGCAAGGCAGAGCCTACTGCACAAGAGCCAGATTATTCTAACAGCACTCTTCATTTCATGGGGATTCGTTTAAGTGGATTCCACACAATACTCTAAAAATGTTATGAGAGATGATTCTAATAAGGCAGAAGCCACTACGGCATTTAAGGGGAATTTAATCTTATTCTCCTACCACATAAAAAGGAGAGAAGTGCTGACATTTCAGCCCACTACTGGCCTGCTTCACAAATATTTCAAACTGTGCTTTTCCATTATACAGCTGTGTATTCCAATTATACACATGTGTAGGTTGCATCAAACCCCTTTTTCTCCCCTGTGATCCCCGGTTCACCTTCCTGCTCTTTGGAAAAGACAGACACAGAGAATGGTCTGGTTACAGTCCTCACAAGCAGAAATGACTTTGGTTTAAGGAGCTGGGGTGTGCTGAGGCCTGGCAGTGGCGTCACAGCATGAAGGGGCAGCACACTGCATTGCTGTCAAGCAATCCCAGCAGTCAGGAATGTTAAAAGTGGGTGCTGGCACATGGGGAGCAATGCTCCAGCGTGCAGTGGGTTACTGCTGGATAGACATTGCCGTGATTCACTGCTGGATAGACATGGCTGTCCACTCCACCAGAGTGGGAGAAACACACTGAGTCCTTGCTGTTGCTCCTCTCAGCTGTTCTGGTTCTGGCTATCCTGTCAGAGCCCTCTGCAGGGACCTGCTGCAGTGCTGCAATCCACTGGGGCACCCGTGTGTCTCACGGACTGGCTTGTGATACCATGAGCACAGAAGTGAATGGAGGAGGATCACCAAGGCTTTGGCAGCTAAGGGATGCTGCTGGAATGTTTAGGCGTGTTCACAGACAAGGTCACTGGAAGAGTTTGCAAAAGAGGGAGGCCCTATCCATTCCAAGCAGCAGTGGAAGTAGGCTGAAGTTGGAAGTGCAGGGCTGCCCAGGTGCACGGGGTGTGGCTGTGCTGTGCCTTCTCCCTCTCCTAGGGCTGAACAATCCCTCCACACAGGCTGGTTTTCTACAGAGGACTTCCTACCCCAGCCTTCCACACCATGTTTGGACCTCCTGCTCCTGCGTCACACCAGTGCTGCTCTGAGCCACACAGCCCCAGGGCAAGGCTCGGGGTGCCTGAAGCATCAGAGGGCTTCACTGGGCTTGCTCTTCCCACTGCCTCTCCCACTCTCTGTTGCACAAACCAGCCCTCCTCCTTCCTGAGGCATATTCCTGCCATTATGCTTCCCGGGAGTTGGCTTCCTGGGGTAGCCTTCATCCCTGTGAATGAGCTGATTTACCCAACCCTGTTCCTACTCCTCCCTCTGATAATATTAGCCTATCTATTGCATATGCCATGTATAAAGTTACAAAGGTAATTACCCTTCCAGCCATCCTCTGGAGACGCTGTTTTTCCAATGATGTCTCTGGTTTAGTGGTGGGTTTGGAAGTGCTGGGTTAATGCCTGGACTTGATGACCTTAGAGGGCTTTTCAATCCTAAATGATTCTGTGCTTCTACAGTAGGTCTCTAACTGGTGGTGGGTTCACTACTCAGCCAGGAGGTGAATATACAGAGGAGTTTGTGGGCTGTTGAATACAGGGTTCTCATTTTTCATAGGGGTTTGCATAGTATCCACCAGAAAATTTCATTTGTATCTTTAAGCACTATCAATGGTGCCAAAGAGATCAGCCTTCTGTTCTTTGTGTGGTGATGATGCCGTTGGGTGGGATGGGAACACTCCATGTTTGGCTTGGGGATGCCCCAAATGCCTGTGCCGAGGGACAAGGAGCTCAGGGAAGGGGGTACAACCCCTTCGTTTGCCATTCCTGCTTAATCTAATCCAACAACCAGTTGAAAAGTAGTCCCAGTATAAAAGGAAAGTGAAAAAGCCCAGCTAGGAACCCCAGATTGGAGTCTTGGCTCAAACAACTTTCTTTTCATCCTTATGCAAATCAGACAACTCCTTATTTCATCATGAAGTGGGAGGCAGAGTAAGGCTGACGTAGTCTGCAGCACCTCCCAGGAGTATTAGGAAGGTTAATTAGTTAATGTTTCCAAAGTGTGATTATACAAGTGCCAAACAAAACTAACAACAAGAGGAAAAAAATGACACGACAAAGAAAATAAACAAACATAAAGCCAAATTAAACATAGTTAAGGGAGGTAGCTCTATGATATTAAATATGAGACTGTAGAATAAAAATAGGGATTGATTTAACTTATATGAACTACTGAGTACTGAGTGTGAAACTTATTTGCTGGCTGCAGTATGACCAGACAGACTGATTCTTAAAAGAGAGATTTTAGTTAAGTTTTAGGTTTCTGTGACAGTGATTTATTTTAATGATACACAATACTTCACTTTGCATTTGTGATTTCAAGACCTCTCTAAGTTTATGTAAATTCTAGCTGCTAGGGCACAAGATAAAATCATGGCTCTTACTTACTTTTATAGTGTCACATAAATGTGAAAAATTGAAGAGTTGCTCCAGGCCAGCATGCTACATTTTGACACTGTGAGAATCTCTGTATCCTGCATACCCTGCTCTGATCAGGGAATATCTGTACGAGCGTGTACAGAGGAAGAAACAGAAAGCTAAGGACAAAGTAGCTCAAATTGTCGAGGACTCAGAAGTTCTCCCTCATTCCAAAGCTATTTCACTATGTGGAGCAGCAGGTAAACAGGAGGAAAAGAACTTAGCATTCCTTAAAACCTATGAAATATTCTCAGTGGGATCCAAACAAGATCAGAATATTTCTCATGAGTCTGTCAGTTGGCAAACTCAGAATCGATCCTCTCTCCATGCAATCCTCGGGCTGAGCTGGGGCTAGCTTGGAGTGAAATTGCACCGTGGAAACATGCCTTGCTCTGCGATTTTGCCTGGTTCTGTAATCAAATTTCACAATAATGAAAACTGTAAGTCAAGAAATTGAGGAAATGTCATGAAAAAGAAACCCACGAAATAAATATGTGCAGAATAAATCCATCCACATTAACTCGGGAGAAAGAGGAATAGTGGCTAGCACAGCACGTCTGCCTTCTCAGCTGATCACTGAATCACGGTCTGACTTTGAGCACATCGCTTAAATCTTGCTTAGCTTTGGTTTTCTCCTCCAGGAAAGAGAGAGAACAAAGGGTGCGTGTGCCAGGCTTGCTCCGAGCAGTCGGTGCCTGGCTGCCCCCGGCTCCCGCAGCCCCGGGGCTGAGGGTGAGGGAGGTGCATTCCCGAGGAGGCTCTTTCACCGCATTCCGGCTGACTGATCCCAGGCCTGGTGACAAAGAATGGCAGCGAGGACAACCTCCGTGTGCACCCTGGGGTGCCTCTGGGCACTGGGAACCTGTTGGCCCCTCGCTCCTGCCATGCTGTGTTGTTCCTGCTAAGGAGCCCCAGGCCAGCTCTGCTCGTGCAGAGGGGCTGGGAAGGCTCTGCATGGCAGGAATCCGTGTTCCTGCCCTTACAATCATTCAAGGCACTGCTGGTGCCTCTAAACACGTGTTGGCTGTGTGGCACCGTGTGTGTCAGGGCTCAGCTGCACGCTGTGGTCTGCACTGGGGCCGGTGCCACAGCAGAGCTGGAACCACTGAGCCTCCTGTGGGTATCATCCAAAATCCTTGCAACTGTGGCTGCAAACTCCAAGGAACGTGTCGAGCTGTCGCACCAAGCTGCACCCATGCAAACTGGTCGAGGATACTGGTGCACTTTTCATGCTTGCCAGAGTTTCTGCCCTAAAATGGGAATGTGGCAGCCCCTGTGTGAGTTTCTCTGCCTTTGCTCGGGGTCAGGGGTCAGGTGTCACTGGTTATCTGTGAGAAGTGTGTGCTAAATACAAACTAAAAATTAGTATGACATAAAATGAAAACTCTGAACCCAGAGGAGGCCAATCTTTCTGGTACCACAGCGAATCCTTCAGACAGTCCTGCTCAGATTTATTCCACATGCACGGAAATCTAGTGCCCCAGCTCTATGATGTACATTGTCCCCCAAAGGGAAATTTCCTCCACTTGTTTTTTATTGCCTGGAAGTGACATTTATACCAACACACATTTACCCTTTTCATGCTGTACTTAAATCAACACACTTTTCCTCCTCCAATCCATGAATTTCCAGTGCATCAAGCTGAAGGCATTTAGTTCATTCTACATCCCATAAAAGCTGTTCTTAATATCATTTTTTTTAACCTGAGCAGTCCTGTAGATGCCATTCCAAGGGTCTCTATGTGACAGAAACCAAAGAAATTGCAGGCAGGCCTGGCTAAAGTAGGTTCTACTTAGTTAATTCTGATTAAGCACACTTCTGAATTTGGTCCATCTCTTTTCTCTGATGTATGTATCTTCTATACCTGGTAGCAACACTCAAAGCACCCTGCAAAGGAGGAGAGAGGAAGGGGAAAGAAAATGTGATTATGAAACATCAGAGTAGATCTGATCATGTCAAATTCCTCTGGAGAAAAAGACAGAGAAAAAAAATTACCAGCACGCAGTGCTTGAAGTCAATAAATGGAATTTACCCGATTCAGCAGAGGCATCAGGGAAATCACTCTTGATTTGTCTTTGATAGGTTGACAAAATCTCTGTTAAAGTTGTTTTAATGTGTTTGTAACTAGGCTTCCAAATACATTGAACCCAGGCCAGATCTCAGCTTAATAGGACCAGCCCTCCACGTCAATCAAATTTGTAGCTGGTGAGAAAAATGAACCTTTTTTTGTGCCCCTTGTTCTCAAGTTGGGCAAAGAGCCCAAAAGTGTCTGAGGTTTTACTTTGCCAAGCTTCTGAAGGAAAATTTACTTACAGGAATGAAAATGCCTCATGGCTGTCTGTAGCACAATGAAACAAGCCAGGCCAAAAACTGCCCCCAGACGTTTCCTTGTGGCATCTGTTGGAGTCAGCAGTGCCATCATGTAGGTGAGCTGAGGGTAGAATTTAGCTTGTTGATAATGGAATTAGGCATTATGAAATGAAGGTACGTTCTGCTCTCCGTGTCGGCAACATTAATGAATTCCTTCGCTGCTTAATTAATATACATAGCCACAGAGTGCTGTTGGCAAATTAACTGTCAGGAAGACACGTTGCTCCAAGGGTGATGGGGTATTTCTTTTTTCTTCAACTCGCTTGTGTCAGGGGCAGAGATCCTGTTATGTGCTGTGTCATGGAGTTATAATGGGAACTACTGGGACCTGAGCTCCTTGGAAAAAGCTGCTCGTATCCTCTCCATCTCTGGATGCAGGAGACAAAGGTCAGAATCCATCCAATGTGAGGCACTGCAGAAGCATTTCTCCCTCTTTTTAATCCTGCAGTGACAGTCACCACCCCCTCACCCGCACTTGCTTTATAGTTGAGAAACAAGATTATTTATATTAAAAAAGGCTAAATATATTAGAACTCAGTGCCATAGCTGTAAAGAAGAGCTGAAAATCTAGCTGCAATGGTATTATGTGAACCTGTGTCTGACTTGCCCCCAAATCTGGTCAGAATTTTTAAAAGGGGTCTAGATTCACAGCAAAACAGAATCCTGACTGCTTACTGTTTTAACATAGCTGATATTTCTCATCTCAGTAAAAGTGAAATGCATGTTTGGACTTTCTGGAATTGCTTGAACTTCGGAACAGACTGACAATGAGTAGAAAACATCAGAAAATCAGGGACTTGTGCCATTTGAATTCACCTCAGTAGTGAGCTGAGGACTCAGCTTCTCCTCCGATCACACTTTTAGTTGTGAGCTCAGAGTACACCACAGCTTCAAGCAAGGCCTCAGCTTTTCAGTATGTTTCTACAGAGATTGCAAGGAAACAGTGGAAACTTTGGTCAAAAATGAGCTCTGGTGCACTTGAAAGGCTTTGTGAATCATTTCTGCAAAGAGTTGTACACTCATTAATCAAAACTCAAACTTGGCAGGGTGCAGTGGGTTGGTTACTCACTGCACCCAGAGCTCAGTACCCAATCCACGCCTCACTGTATCCTCTGGGAGCTCTTCTATGCATTCCTCTAGGCTTTGGGCAAATATCTGAATGACAACTAGCCCGGGGATCCCTTTTCCATGCGTGACACAGATGAGGGTACTAAGGAGAGGACACAGTTGTTTGCAAGGAATGCTGCATCTCAGAGCAAGGGGAAGACATGATTACAGAAAACAAAAATGCACCAAGTGTTTTGCAAATCTGATTCTCTATCAGAAAAGTAATTTCACAACTATGTAAATACACAGTTATTCTGTGCAAAAAAAATTTTAAAAGCTCTGTCTTGCTACTTGCACAAGAGGCTCCTTTGCTGTGATGAAAAACATCTGCCACCATTTAGAGCAGACTCCAGAGTGCATTTGCACTGGGCTCTCTCTCCCAGGTGCACAGGGACACAGAGTGGAGGAACTCGGTTTGTTGGCTGGGGGAGGGATTTCTACAGGGAAAATAGGAAAATAGGGTGGTGGGAACTCAGGAAAGCTCTGATCCATCGTCCACTCTGCCTAAGGCCTGATACCTCTGTTAGAGCCGTGAGTGATCAATGACAGAGCCTCCCCACCTTTCCAAATTTATCTCTGTGGACTTTCTCCATTTCACATGCAAAAGAAAAATGATTCTCTTTCACAATAAATCTTCAGATAAAACAGTCTACTATCCTTTAAGAAGGATCCTTTATTTCATAGAACAGTAAAGCTGAATTTGCTTAGAAGTTTGCAGGAAAAGCTGTCACAAACAAGTGGACCTTAAACTAGCTGGTATCTTTATATAGACTTCAGTGAGCTCTGGGCAGCACCTATGGTATAAATATATGAATTTTGATACCTCTCTGGGATTAAAACATGGGATTGAGTGACTGATTACAAGAGAAGTGAATGAACTGAAAGAGACCTCCTCCACAAACCAAAAATAATTGAGAGCTAATGAAGTATTTCCAATGAATGAAAATACAAATTGTATCAGAGCTATCCAAGCTGCTACTATTGAAATGCCTTTCTGCCCTCATTACTTGTCTCCCTACTTTGACAGCAGTTATCACTTAAAAGCATGTGCTTCAGGACACATCTGCTATCAGCAGGACACTCTTTGGCCTAACTGCTTGACAGGCCTCCAAAACTGTGAGGGATTTGCTACAGGGTTGGTGACGTGGGTTTTTAAAATTTAACCATAATTGTTTTTCTGTATCAGTGTCTTAGTTATGCAGAACTGTAGCTTTTGCACTTCAAATCGTGGCAAAAGTCTATTCCTAGCATGCAAAAATAAAAATAATCTTGGTAATCAGAAGCTTATGGAAATGCAGATACTGACTGTGTATTTGGTTCATGTGCTGAGACAATAGACATTGTGTTTTAGAGATGCACTGCTCTAAATGGAACATCTCTGGTGTACCTGGCTGAACTGTGCTCCTGCGTCACATCCCTGCTGCTTCCCTCTTGCCCTGGGCTTGCAGCAGGGGCCTTTGGACTCCTCTAGCCCTGGGAAGGAAGAATGGAACCTTGTGATTCCACACCCAGGATTAAGAGCCCACTTCAGGCAGGATTTGATCCTTTGTTTGAAGTGGTTGGAGACTTAGGGGGTGTTTTAGCTCAAAGCTTCTCTCCAGGGGGAAAGAAGCAGAGAAGAGAGATAGTATGAAGCATTTGGGTGGTTGATATGTGTAGAAGATGATTCTCTACAAGTGTGGTCTGTTTAGAAAAAGCTCAGTGTAGACATCTCTAGGATCCCCATAAAGAAGAAAGAGGAGATGTAGGTGGAAGAAACGGCAGCAACAAACCAGTTTTAAAATCTTAAACAAAAGGTTCCCTAAGAAAAAAAAAGAAAGCTTTTATTTTTAATATATTTTCTTTAAAAGTAGACAGTTAGGAATCAGGCAAAAAAAAATCTGTTCTGGATCACTCAGCCACAAGGTGCCATCGATTCCTACCTTCAGCGCACACCGGTGCCAAAGCCAGTTTGTCAATCCACCACTATTGACACACTCACTTTGAGAGACAAATAAAAAAAACCCAGGGAAGCCTCCCAATCTTCTGCTTGTCTGGGCTATTAGCAGCTCCAGAGCTAATGATGGGTGAACCTCCTAAGGTCTGAGATGTCAATGGGAGTTATATGTTTGGATCAAAGACATGATATGGCCCAGATAAACTTAAGACAGAAAGGTAGATCAAAATGTGGGTCAAGCAGTCGTTAGTGTTTCTTTAAAGATGATAGAGGAATGGTTTTTAACACTTCCGAGGAGTTTTGTTGATGTTCTTATGTGTGCTCTTTGTTTAAAAAAAAAAATACATTTTTCATGCCTTCAAAATTCCAAGCTGCAGAAAATTTCCTCTTGTGATGAGAAGCATTCAAAACAAAAACATGTGGCCTGATTTGTCTTTTATAGAAATCAAAGGCTGTATTCTAAAGAGACTTCCTTTACCACACAAATGTAGCAGATGTTTTTTAAGATTATAGCTGCACAAGCAATCTACAGTTTGAATCTCAGAAGCATTTAAAGTTGTTTTTTTTTTAGAGGAAGAGTTTTTGTGTTATACTGTGATAAACTGCAAGTGAGTGTGAAAGGGATTGTCTAAGACAGGTAATTAAGGTGACAGTGTACAGTAAATTTGGCCAGCATGGTTTTCATTCAGGAAAATAAAAATGATCAGACCATCCCAGCCTAGTGTTTTGCTAGTGGGTTAATTAAAACACATTTTCTATGCCAAAGGTGAAGAGATAAGATCTATAGTAAAAGCAGCCCAACAAAACAATACGGCCAGAAGTGTGCATTTGCATATGTATTGTTAATAGGACCTGATGTTTCCTCTATTGTTGTCCCTAGTGAAGCCCTCCTGCGTGCACTGGAGCCAAGGGCTGGGCTGGAGACGTGGCTGATCCTGTGGAGCTGCACCAAGAGGATTTGTCACTCTGTTCCAAGTTTCTTGGTCAAGCTTCAAGCAGAAATGTCAGGGCTTAATCCTGCTTTCTTATCCATAATGTCCTTTTCCCTGACAGTGAAAGCTCCTGCAACTCCTGAACAAGTGAGTGACCATCTCAGGGGGCTTTGAACCCTGAGATGATCGCCAGTGGGACACTGCTCTGACAGTCCTAAAAATTGGCTCCTGAAGTAGTCCGAAATGGGAAATGAGGATATAAACCATATCTGCAGCCTTTTTATTAGATCTAAGGAGTGCTGGTCACTGTATATCCTAGTGAGATTACTGAAAACAAGCAAACAAACAGACAAACAACAAATCTAAATAAATAAATGAATGAAGGAATAAATGAGAAATAAATAAACAGGCAGGAAAAGACAAGGCCTGAAAAGACAGATCATGCAAGGGGGAAGCCCTAAGAGGCTGTGTGTGTTTCAACACCCAGAACACTCCGCAGCAATCAGCTGCATGGGCTGCTGCTGGGTGGTAACACTGAGCAAATTCAGCCAGGGAGCATGAACCCTGCTGTGCTCACTGTTGCCTGGGGCACAGGGACAGTCCTGGCTGTCTGTTTTAACATCACCATCAACTCCAGCCTCTGTAGAAAAAAAACTGCTTGGTCACTAGAAGGGGAGGTGGAGAACACCAGACTTTGAGAGACTTTAAGCCAGAATTAGCTATCACAGCTTCTGCTCTCTCAGTAAATGTGAGAGCACTGCTGGCAGGAAAAAAAGCACTCTGTCATTCCAGGATGGCTCTCCCATCACAGCAATCTTTTATAGATTTTTGTGAACCATTAACTCACTCTTTTCAGGAGTTCAGTAATGGATATTGGTGTGGGTTAGTCCTGACAAGGCCTGATGAGGAAGATACCAGGCAACACCTTGCTCAGGGCTCAGTGCAGTGTGAGCCAGCACTTCCAGGTGTGAGCCATCCCACCTCATGTGAGCTGTGAACAGCTCTGTGTGCCTTGGGAAGCTCTTCCTTATCCTCTGCAAAACCAGCCTCATTTTTCATCTGCTATATCTTTACTTATTTTAAGAAACTTATAGATGTAGTGTCACTTTCCTACT
This sequence comes from Tichodroma muraria, assembly GCA_013390105.1. Lineage (NCBI taxonomy): Eukaryota > Metazoa > Chordata > Aves > Passeriformes > Sittidae > Tichodroma > Tichodroma muraria. The sequence goes on from WAAG01079623.1 coordinate 261,960, forward strand.
TAGGAAGAGTTAATCACAACCTATTTACTGGACAAGAGGAATGCAGTAAGGAGAAGAGGGAGGGATGCATGAGGGAAGGCAAGTGTAGCCTTTAAACCTGTTTTTTTGGTGACAAGCCACTCATGTTGTCTGGCGGAAGTGTAACTCTTGTGTTTTGCTTCCCTCATTGTTGGGCAATCCATCCTGAACACACTGCAAACATGTTCTTGGCTGTGTTTGCACTCTCACTGGTTTTTCTGATCCTCGTGGTTATATCTTCTCTGCACAGACGAGTCTCTGTTTGTTTGTTTGTTTTTGGGCAGGATAACAGCAGATTAATCTGCAAACAGGGGCAGGTTTCCCTGTGCAGGGTGTCAGGCCAGGGAGGAAGGGAGAAGTGGAGGGCAGGGGCAGGGAAGCAAAGGGCATTGTCACTTCCCCATTAGTGCCAGCACTTCTGACATTTGCTCTGGGAGCAGCTGTGTGACTGCCCTGTGTCCTCTCCTCAGCAGTGGAGTTTTAACCCAGCTCTAAAAATATAAGGAACACATTTTGTCAAAATGAGGAAACTTCTCGTGTTGGACGCATATGTGAAAACACAAGGTGGTTTTCTGCACCATAAAAAGCATAAGTAGCACAACTTTCTGTGTGTGCTGATGCTCTGGGAGAGTGTGCTTCAGAAAAGAAAGCTTGGAGTTTATGAAACTTTTTTTTTATTTTTCCCCCAGCAAGGATGGAAGTTTTGTCACTTCTGAAATGATCACATTTATGAAACTGTCAAGTGGTGGCAGATACCACCCAGGAGAAATTGTTCATTACCCTAATGATTGCTCCAGAGGACAAGGTGGCACAATTTTGGGAGTGTCAAGAGTAGTGCTAATTTTTACAAGCTCCAGCATTCTAATTGCAATTCATCACTACCAGTACATGATCCCCTATTAAATGATTTTTCTCTGAAGATTGGAGAGGACCACCGTTATGATCATTAAATTTCCAGCTACTGGGTAACATTGTCTCAAATTCTGGCTTCAGTTATGCCAATTAGAATAATTTCACGTTCCAGACCTGTCGGGTTGTCTTCTGTAGCTATCATGTAGACACATCCATATTTTCCACTGGTTGAAGGACAGAGCATAATTAATTTATCAAGACTGGGACAAGATGATGAGTTTTCTTGTCCGCCTTTGAGCCAATGACAGCTGCTCCTGGTTCCAGGACTTGATTTTCTTGCTGTTCTCATTCACTTATATGAGATTATAAACTGTGGCCCTGAATGATGAGAAAATACCTAAAAATGAGCCATGGCCCCATCCAAAGGCTGTCACACACCTTCCTAGAGGATCATTGTTCATACACTGTTAAATGTGGGAGGAAGATTTGTCACGATGCTGGTGGAGCTGAACTGTCTGGAGCTGACATCTCACTAAAAGACATCTCCATTAACTCAGGCCAGCAAGAGTCCCTATTTAATTCAGGTTTCCTCACTTTTTAAATGAGATATTTACTGGAAGACTGTACAGCACTGCTTTCAGGATGCTGAGTGCTGAGAAACAGGGAAAGAGAGAAAATGGAAATGTGAAAGGAGGCAAAAAGACTGGTGGTGGTGGTGATCAGAGGGTGGTTAAGAGTAAAAAAGCAAAATTCTTTGTATCATCTCTACTTTCCCCACAAATCCCTATAGATATGATATCAGAATGTGTCCAAAATAAATAGAAATTATCTAGTCAAGTAAATCCTGAGAGAAAGTAGGATTTAGAAAGCTAATATTGTGCATGCTAAAGATCTGACCTATTGCTTTTACCCTGGTGAGCAAAAAAAGCCTCAGGATGCTGATGATAAGGCTGAGAAATAGAGTTATAATTTCAGTGAGAGTGGAAACAATTTTGACCCTGGTGGATTCTTTAAAATAAATCTCAGTGGTGCCAGTAAAGACCCGTAAGGATTGCTGGAGATGGGTGATAGATTTCCTTGTTTTTCCCAGATTTGTGCCCCATTCTTTCACTCCAAGAACCAGCCCTAAGGGTGAGCAAGCAGAGCCAGGGTATTTCCCACCTAAATTGAAAAATCTTATTGAGGTGCTTAAGGTCTGCTGGTTTTTCCAGCCTCCTATTTTAGTCAGTAGAGACCAGCCTTGAAAAATGCAATCCACCTGGGACAGTTTATTTTTCTTCATTGACCAGAGAAAGGGTCCAGAGTCTGGATAAAAATGAGCAGCAACAACAGCCCAAAACTTGGAACTATTGCTGGGAAAATATTAAAAAAGTGTGTGAATATTCATTACAAATTCTGCTTGTATTCTCAACTACTTCTATTAGTTTCCCAGGAATACTGTAGCAAATTATTTTAATGAGGGGGAAGTCATGGGAACATCTGGGGTTTTTATTGAAAGCAGGAGAATTCTATATGGCTGGAAAGAAAGACTGAATAATTTTCTAGGAGATAAAGCTTTGTCAAATGTACTCATACATCAAAGTATGGGGGGAAAGAGCTGGCTGAAACCTCTGGTTTGTGCTGTTCAAGGACAAAGAATGAGTGAACTATTATCTCTTCTGGATTGAAAGTCTATCAACTGAAATCAAATTCTGAATTCTCACCTCCAAATCTAATAATTCAGAAATCTGAAACTTCTAATCAATGAGCCAAAAAATAATCACTATATCATCAACAGGGTCTTGTCAAGTAACATAGATTACAAATAATTGTTATGAAGTGTTGAAGAAATTTCTTTTTTCACAAAGCATCTGCAGCGATTTGAACAGCATCATAATCTGAGGATAATTTATGAAACAGATAAAGCAGTAAAACTCATTGATCAATTTACGTACTTTGCATTGTCAGAGTTTGGCAAGAAGCTCCAAAAGCTCCTGCTCACAGCTCTGAGCAGTGGTCAGTAATGCTTTTTGACTGGAGAGGGTTAACAGGAACTTTGCAGCTGATGGCAGCCTGACCTTTCCTGAGGGACTGATTGCCTTGGAAAGAGGAGGATGACAAAACCTTGCACCATGGCTCTCCTGGGGCCGTGTTTGGGTCAGGCCTTGAGCGAGGGAAGGGCAGCAGCTCTGTCCTGGCTGTGCAGACAACCCTGTTGTGCACCAATGGCCCTGGAACAACAAACCCCCAGAGAGGAATCAGTTACCAGGCACTGTTCAAAAACCTCGTGTGCACCTCCTGTGCCAGCAGCCCAGCTTTGTGTTCCATGTGTGGAAGGGCTTTTGAGGGGCAGCAAGTCAGTGGCAGGTTTCTGTTTGAGTATTCATGCTGAGGACATTGTATAGAACAAGCCCACACGTTGCTCTTCAATTAATTTTCCATTTACATCCCCCTGTACCTGACACATTCTGTTTGCATTGGGAATTAATATTTGCAAGACTAATGGAACCATCTTGGGCATCAAGGAAGAGAAAAAAAGATGAAAAAGAGGGGAGAGAGACCCCAGGGGAGGTAGAAAAAGAGGCAGAGAGTTTGTAGTCCTTGAAGAACTTCTTGCATTCTCAGTAAAAGCAAATGTTGTGTTCAGCAGCCATTTCAATTAATTTATGTTGGGCTGGTGACTATACATGGCTTATCTATAGAATTAGATGATCCCTTCAGAGTTACTTAAAAAGAATAAAACACTCAGGCAAATTAAAAAAAATATATCATATTTTACTAAAATCCCATTAAACCGTCACACCCTCTTCTTTCTTCAATTCCTCTGGCACTATTTCTTTGGCAGAGTATTTGAGCCAAATACTGCAACAAGAGAGAGTTTTCAGCTGAGGATCCTGTCTTTATTATGCTCAGCTTTTGCACCATTCAGATCCAACTGATACTTATCCAGATTGTGACTGGGAGCCTAATTTTGCATATGCATCAACTTTTGCTGTGCATGGTAGTGGCTAATTTTGGTCCCTACCACGTGCATCATTTGCCTCAAATCAATGTGATTCTCCAAAGAAAATTGTTTGCCTGGGTGCTAGGTTCAAGGTGCTTTGGTTCTACCTCACCAGGTAAATAAAATGCACTCAGGAATAAGCACTGAGGCCAGCAGGTGGACAGCACACATACAAGTAAACTCATTTATCCTCTCAAAAAGTGGGAGTTTCATGGTTACTGCTCCTTGGCCATGCTGTGATCACAACACATTCAGGGAAAAAAGGAGCTGGAACGGGCCAAATTCATGCCAGAGAACAGCTTAGCAGTTGACTGTATAAATAGTTTTGTTCTAGTCCTGGGAATGTTTCCAGATACGTTTGAATTTACTAATTTAAATGTAGCCTTGAAGTTCCGATGCTTGCAATACCACTCCAACATTTCCCTTGTGAGCAAAGGGAGAGGTCACGTGGACAAAATCATAACCACATCACTTCAATAAAACAGACAGTAGAAAGCAGGCAATTATAGGAAGCAAAACTTACTTAACAGGATGAGAACTGGAACCCTTTTATAGAATTGGTTTACATTTTCTGCATAGCAATGCAGTGTGTTCTTACTGGAGAGGGTTACAGTCTCCCCTAGTTAGGAGTGGTAGTGAAAAGCACACGTTCATCTCTGAAGTGTTACCTGAAATCGTGTTGTTAGACTTTATTTTAATAAACAACGTTCCTAGATGCATGACGAGTCATAAAAAAAATGTTATTAATATCAGGAAGTAATTCAGAATAAAATAAGCCCTCTGGACCAATATATATTTGTAGGGTGGAGGCAAATGTTTAATCAACTCCAGGGGAAGAAGCAAGAGACAAGGGTGAAAAAGAAGAAGAATCTTAATGCGAGAGAAGTCAAGCAAGCCTGGAATTTGACTTAGGACCTGATTTCCATGATTTCCTCAATTTCAGCTTCTAATTTCCTAATTTTTCATACCTTTCTGATGCAGTAAATACTTGAATTTTCTGTGTCAGTCTGAAAAGTCCAGATGAAAATGCCAGCATTGGACATTGTGGTGTAGCTTTTCACTGGCATCTTCCATTTTTGCAGACAAGTCTAGATGCAAATATTTGTAGTCTGTAGAAGTAGTTTGGCAACCTAATTTATAAGCATTAATGGATAATTGTTAGTAATTATATGTTTGATTACCCAACTGGGCCCACAGATCAGGTTGCTAGATTTCCATCTGCTAATAGCTGTGTGCATGGGGGATCCCAGGACTGGAAATGGGAGTGAAGTCTGGGGTTTACTAAATGCAAAACTGAAAGTGCAAACATGAAGCTCAGTCTGTTGATGAGCCGGAAAATACGAACCTTTATCTCCCTATTTTGATTGTACTTCTCTGCATTCAGAACTGCAGTGTAAGTGTCTGCAGGTTTAAATATAATCCAGTATATTAGAGATCAATGAGTTAGATTGGTGTGTAATTGGAATCCCCTCTCTGCTTTTGTAGGCTGCAGGTAGCACAGGTCACTTCAGCTGATTTGTCCTACATAACTTTCCCACATCTAAATTTGCAGGTCATGAAAATAAGACCCCTGTCTAGATCTCTCTCCATTCTTCTGGTAGGTGAATCTCTGCATCCGTGGAGACTGGTAGAGATAGTCTGGAAATCAAGGAGGGTGCAAGCCCTTTCCAGATGGGCAGCACTACAGTGATGGTCACAAAGGAGTGCCCAGCTTTCTGTCCAATGTCTGAGTCTGAAACTCTCCTTAACTGATGATGGAACACCATTCCTTTCTTTCACAGAGGTAGTGAATACATTCTACATTCATAAGTAGAATGACATGTACAATGATCTGATGGAGAGTAAAGATTTCTTGTTCCTGGTTCTCTTGTTGCCCTCAGCTCATAGATTGCCTTTGCCCATCCTGGGTGACCTGTACAGCAGATAAAGGGACCAGAATTAAGTCAGCTTTGAATGGATTTAAAGCAGCCTTCTGTTTGTCTACAGACATGGACATTGTACAATGATTTCCTGACGAAGAATTTGGCCTTTCTCAGGGGTTTAAACAGCTGTCCTGCACAGCCATTGATTCAGCCATTTCTAAAAAACTTGTCTCACTTTGCGTGTATTTGCTCTGTGCCTCAGCTGAGTTTCCCCTCACTGACAGCTATCTAGCTGAAACATAGAACCAGAGATAGGAATAGCACACTCTACTAGCGGGCAGCACCAAATAATATTTGCATGTAAGTGCCCTGGTTGCAGTGAGATCCCATATAAAATAGATGACTACCTGCAGAGGCAGCAGCTGTCTAATATCACCATGCTGAAAGGGGGTTCTTTTTAGATGGTGGGAAGATTCTTGAAGTCTGAAGGGAAAACAAGATTCCCATCCCTGGCAGCATGGGAGCAGCACAACCACTCTACATCAATAAGTAATCTGATCATGAGAAGCAAAGGTTAATGACTAATCTGTTTACCTGAGCTTCATTAATCAAAGATTTACTAGAAGTCAGAATCCTATTGCTGCTAAGGCACAGACAGCTTTGCTTCCAGGTTGAAAAAGACAACTATGCAAACGGCACGGAGCATGTAATTCAACAGAGAGCAATTTTCCCAGTGTGTGGATGACAAAGGAGAGCATCAAAGAGAAAAGGCTCTAATCAGAAGGGATTATATCTGGGCTGTGTGGAGCAGAGGGAAAGCCTCAGTCTGCAGTGATGTGAAGAAGAGTTCGACTATGCCAAGCAGCAATATCATCTACCTTCTGAAATTATTACGGAGTATTTTGATGTCATGAAATATTATCCTGTTCTCCATGACAACTGACACCTCAATAATAACACCTGTAAAGATTTAAAAGTTGCCAGAAGACTTCCTAAAACATTGGGCTAAACATCCAGCACAGGGATCTGGGAAACACGGTTTAGATCATAGGGACAGAAGCACTGGAGAATTGCTCTGCCTGCCCTTTCTAAGGAACTGGTGAGGTTTGCTGCAAAATCCGTCTGATCTGAGATCTTTATGTCTGTTCTGATAATATCCACATTATGATGTGGATATTATCAGAACAGACATAAAGTTCTGATAATATCCACATTCTAATTGCCCCCGGGTTAAAGGCACTAGAGGAAAAATGAACAGCAATTTAGGCCTTTGGTGCTGACTATTCTTTGTGCAACTTTAATCCAATAGTTTTCTTTCTCCCCAGAACTCCGAGAGTGACAGTCCAGTTTTGCTAGGGAAAACCCTGGTGGCAGAAAACTTTCCGATGGGCCCAGTTCTCCAACTCAATGAGTTGTGATGACAGAGTCACTCACCTGTTTCAGCTCCAGGGGCTGAAAATGTGGACCTGAACAGAGTAAACCAGAATTTAAAAAGTATTTTTTCCTGTGCAAAGTTAATTCCTTGAATTCAAGTGATAGTAAAGCCTTTTTACATGGGACTGTCTCTGTGATAACTGATGTGAAATCAATTATATGTAAACCTAGACATGGGTAAAAAAAGAAATAAGAAAAATAATATTCTGAACTAGGAAGTCTGAGGCCCTGTGGAGGCCTGAGGTTCCCTATCTCGGTCTTTTGTTAGATCTCATGATTCCACTGCTGTTTGCAGTGGGTAGAGAACCGCACAAGGCAGGGAGAAAGGTAATTCAATGATTTGTCAGCCTCGGGCTGTGTAGTTGCTGTTCCAGTCATGGCAGAGGCCCTGTTCCAGTGCCACACCGGGACCCCCGGGCACAGCAGGGTGTGGGTGACACGGGACTGTCGTGATGCGAAGATACAGAGGGGCTGTGGGCAGTCAAAATCGAGACTGACCTGTCCTAAGGTGTAGCTGTAAAGCCATCTACTAACTGGAATATATATTTTATGCCATGTGTTGTCATCTAATTAATTCAGGGCCAGATTACAGCTTGCTTTCCATCACCTTAGTTCCTCCATCCAGGTATGAGGCTCAGAAAGTCCTTTGGTCTGGGTCTGCTGCCCACCTGCCTCACCCAGATGCCTGGCAGAGATGTGCTGGGAGATGCTCCAGCCTCAGCCAGGACCTGCACCGGCAGATCACGGTAGGAAGAGGAAGTGCATATATGCTGCATTTAACAATTTTAAAAGTATCTAAAACATTTCCTAAGGTTCTGAACTTCCTCTTCTCCACCACACAGCAGCCCACAGACCCATGAAGGGTTGCTCTTATCAAGTGCAACACCTCATTCTCTGAAGTGATTTTCAACCACCAGCTCCAGTGCCTCTTATCACACAAACCCGAGGGAAATTGTTGGTTTGCAGAGGCAGACGTGGCCGGGTGCTCTGGCTGCTGCTTTATCTGTGCACCAGGCATGGATGTCACTATCAGCGTGTGGCAAACCTGGCACCATTGTTTGGCGTCCCTCAAGTTCAGCGGGAGCGATGTGACCTGACAAGGAAGAGTCTGCTTTAAATAAAACATGTTTTGGCTATAGGCAATGCTGCTCTTTCCCTGGAGAGAGTTATCAGTTTCATGTGAAGCTGCTTTTTTTGCATGCACGGAAGAGAAGCTAGAGAACTGCACAGACTGGGAGCTCCCTGTAAAGTGGGAAAAGAGCTGCCTGTAACCACAGATACACCTTTACTACAGAATTGATTTTGAAAGACATAACTTCTCACTTTAACACTGAAACATTTAACATAATTTTAATTCTCTTCCTCTCTCTCCTTATATATTTAATTTATAGCCCAAAGAATGCAGGCAACTACTCCTCTCACAAGTAGACCAATAAAAGTAGGGAAATATAATTAGATGAGCAATTGGAATTCATTTTGGAATGATTGAATTGAAATGAGTAAGACCAACACTTAGGTTATTTTACTGGGAAATGTGTCCTTTAGGCTGCTAATGGAGTACAACCAAATAAAAACCCCACGTATTTCTTAGAAGGAAAAAAGGTGGTAGGGTCTCTTATGCGAGAATCCGGGCTCTCTTTTATGAAGATAGAATGGGAAAAGCAGAGGGCTTTAGAGAAAATCTTTGGAGAACTTAGAGAAATCTTTGGAGGTGGCTGGCTGTGATTCTGTTGCATTGATCATTTAACACCACTATACGTTAATTGCATGGTTAATGACATGCTACAGAATTACATTCTTCATGGAATTTTCTTTTTTCTTTGTGATTTAAATGAATATATATA
>WAAG01079623.1:271588-305699 GCA_013390105.1 Tichodroma muraria
CCAGAAATGAGAATTACATACAGTCAAATCAACTTGACTTGGTAACCAAGTTTTCACTTTATATATATATATATACATATGTATACATATATATATATATATATATACATATTAAAAGGACTTCCAGTAGCTACTCCATTCCATGATATTAAGGGAATAAGCCAATGAATCAGCCGAGAATGCACTGATAAATGCAATTACTGCTAGATTGATGTTTTTAAATGTTCTGTTGTTGACAAAAAGCCCTCAGAAACCTGAAATGTTAATCTGTTTTTCTTTTGCAAATTGAGTACTGCCTGCTGTGTACATCCTTTTATTACTGTAGGGCTGCTCATAAGCTCCAGGCTGTTGGCATTTATTTATTAAAAATGAAAAAGTATCAAGAAAAAGCACTGAAATATTTTTTCAGTGGTTTCCAAAACAAAAATAATTGGCAGATACAGGGGAAAAAAAAATATGAAATTTTGGCCAAAAGAGTATTGACAGACAAGAACAGAAGGAACAGTGTCAGTACCCCCAGGGACGCAGAGCCAACGAAACAAAGCTGACTTTCACAAATAGTTGTCTAGACAATCAAGAGGCTTTTTACAGATTGATTCTTAGGTTTAATAAAGAGGCCAAACTGCTTGAGTCTGCATGAAGCTGTAAGAAGTCAAAAGTAAAATTCCAAGGAGTGGTGCAAGAGCAGTATAATATAATTGCAGGGGTTTCAGAATGAAATCTTTATGAAAATGGGCAGCTTTCCGAGCCAAAAGACACCTTCTGGTGTCATTTATCAACAGCTGCTTTGGAAACCTGAGGTATGCTACAGTGATCACTCATAGGCAGCTCTGCTGTCATTAATGACCAGAGTTTTTTCCACTTGCTATTTTGCTCCTTTGAAAACAAGAAGCTGCTTGAGAATTTGTTCTCTAATACTAAAGAACATGAGTCTATAGAGGTGCTTTAACATGAACACCCATGACTCTTTTTTGTAAATATATCTGAGCAGCATCTAGAGTGGAAGTTTTCCCCAGACAGCTTCACCACAGACTTGGAGTGAGGAAATACCTCTGAGAGAAAAGTGAACCGAAATTAAAGTTGCAACCATCACTACACCATTACACACCAAGATCCTCAGTTCTTTAAACACAAAAGGAGGTCTAGATCAGCAGCGGGCATTTATTCATCCTGAGATTTAGGAATGTTTCTCCTGGATTCTGCTTCTGAATTCTGCTTCTTTTCCTCTTCTTCTTTTTCTGAATTCTGGGATTTTTCCTCCTTTTGGGGAAAGCAGTTATTTTCTTGAGAGACTGTGTTTAACTTAACTAGTGTGCCTCTTGAATTTCCTTTATTATAGTAGTCCTTTATATAGAAAAATCTTATTTGTTTGCCAAAAGAAGCAGAAAATATTGTCTGCATCATCTGGGCAACTGAGTTCCAGTTTTCCAATTCCACCTGCATTTCACAGAAAGAAACTACCCAAATATGACACAAGATTTGAATGCTGTCTAATGGAATATGCAGCACATAACAAGAGGAAAGATTGCACTTGGTTAGTATTTATATGTTTTTTAACATTCTTGGAAAGTACATGCAATTACTGAGCTTTTTCTTCAAGTCCACAGACCAGTTTTTTTTGCAGTAATGCAGTCAATGTTGGAGTCATAGCACAGCCAAGGTTTCACTACAACTTACAAGAAGTGCCCTGGGAGATCCATATTTTTACAGGTCCTTCAAACAAATCACAGACAAAAATATGAAGATGAGCCCCAAAGCACATCCCTATGTCCATAAACTTCCACCTGGGCAGGAGCAGCTATGGGCATGGTTTCAAGGGAGCGTACTTCATGCCTTGTGCACTTTGGAGGCACGTGTTCCATTTCATTTATTTACTTCAGTAACTCCTGTGTCCCTGAGGTTTTGAAATCTAAGGCCAAGGTCAGCAGCTACAATGGGAGCTGTTGTGGTCTTTGTAGGCAGGAGGTGGAAGGAGTGAATTTAATTCCCTGCTGACACCAGTAGGACCTGGGAACAGCCAAGCCAACCAGACTGCCAACCTTGTGATGTAGGTTGGGAACCAACCAGGAGGACTCTCCTCAAAAATGGAAGCACAGGAGCTTCTCGAGCTCCTAAAAAAAGATGCTTTTGCTTTTATTTTTTTCTCTTGCTGTAAATATTGGGTGCAAAGTTTGCTGCCAGCAATAAACCTCTCCCAGGTCTGCTGAACTGAGAGCCTGTGTATGGAGACTCTGAGGTTTTGGTTCTACTGCAGAGAGAATAACACTGAAATGAGCACAGAACATGGTAAAGTACCAGAGAAACTGTGATTTCTGGCTTGAATAAGTCTCCTAACAATTTGAATATTTGTCCTAGTCTGACTTTTGCTGTTCCAAATTATTCTTTTCCTTTATTCTCCCCATGGTTTCATAACTCGGCAAGTCCTATTTGCTGATCAGCCTTTGTCTCTTTCTAAAAAGGAAGGTCAGGGACTTTTTGTCATCTTTTGGGTCAGCTGGCTTTCTCACTATAAGCAAAGCCTGAAAGAATGGGAAAAAATTTGCACATTCAGCCCCATGAGTGCACTTCCATGGAGCTGGCTGTCTTCAGGAACAAAGAGAAAACCTGTGTTCAACTGTATGCACAATCAGGCCTCTGGTTCCCAAATGTTACTCAGTAGCTGACAACTTCTGGCAAGCAAAATATACCCTTTTTATACTATGCTGGACATTTAAAAACTGGTAATAAATAGATGGTAGCTCAGAGGTGTGATTTATTTGTTTTATGAATCACAGAAGAGTCCATAACTCATGAAAGATTAAGGCTGAAGCAAATTGTATGGCTCTTGCATTACAAGTGGAGATTAATGTTTTATTTCATGAAGCCTCATCATTAACTGGTCTGCATTACGGTAGTTTAATGTTAGTGACAGAAAGAATTGACTTTTAACATTTTTTAAATATTCTGCCATTTGCTTGGTCGTCGCCAGGGGGATTTCTCCCAGACCTGAAAGATTTTGAAGGGAATAAATCATGGCTTGGACTCAGCATGGGCTTTCTTACACACACCTGCACCCCACATGATTATTATGAAGACCCACAAGATCAGCAGGATAATACAGATGTTTTTTGCCCTGCTTAAAGACTGCTTCAAGGCTTTTGGGACTTTTAGTTATGCTGAGTCACGCTGAGATGATTCTCCTTCGTTAGAGTATCTCAGTTTACAGCTCATCTGCCATGACAAAAGTGGCTTCTGTTACAAACACACTGCAAAAGGCTGGAATAACTCTCCCCGTCCACTGTGACTGCTGCTGCTTCTATCAGACCAGAGCAGTAATGTTTTATGGTTTTCAGGGCTTCTAGTTTTCCAGGGATATATTTATACATGGGAATCATCATATTTATTTTTGAACCACAGATTATATCTGCAAGTGACTTTATCCTGCATAGTAGTGTGTCATAGCACAACACTGCAGTATTGAATACAAGTAATTTACTTAAATCTATTTAAACCCTCCCATTTTAGAAATCCATTACAACTTTCCTTGTTGTTATTACCATGTCCAAGAGTGCCAATGCGACAGGAGAATTAACTTGATGAACAGTCCTGCGAAATGTGCCACTACAAGCTGTTTCTAAATTGTCTTTTCAGGCACCTCCATCAGCTCATGATTCTCTTTGGTTTTCTTTCTTTTCTAGAACTATTTGCTAGCCCTTAGTTGTGGTAAGCGATTATTTGTGCTTTCAAACAAACTCCATGAAAAACGTTTTTCAAGTGGAGATCAAAGAGAGAAGGCAAACATAAAAGCAGTTGTATAAAAACTATGTATTAAAAAATCTAAGCACCATCCATATGCCAATTACATCCAAACTTCATGGTCCCTTCTCTATGAGGCTTCTTGAAGGTGATAGAAATGTCTGATGAAACAAAAAGGGGCACATTATGGAGATGGAAATTATGGAGGTGAGAGGTGGCTCTCAGGAGCCATCCAGTGAGGAGTTCTGGTTGGGAAGGGCAGCTCCAGACAGCAATGCTTCCAGCACTAACTGTGGTCCCCAATTACTACAGTCTAAGGGCTGTAATAATTTCTAACAGTTGCAGGTGTCATTAAACAGAATTTTCATGAGCTCAGGGGTTAAAATGATGCCCTAAACCGACAGAAGCATGCAAACTCTTCAGTGCCTAGGAAGGATTTACTCTTAAGAGCTAAGGGCTGGTTTTACACCTGAGATCACACAGTTGTAAAGTTCAAATCTAAAATGAGCTTATGTCCTATTCTGCTAGGACTTCCCTTAACACCTCTGCACCAGGATGTTCATTGTTTTGACCTCTGCCAAGGGTGGGATGGTGAGGCACAAAGATTTCCTCGTAGGGCACGATGTTACTGACCACTGGAGACCCCAAACACTCCAGTGTCTGGAGCACTCATGACATCAGTGCTCAGCGGACTTAAGCAAACAGCACAAAGGCTCCAAGAAGTGCAATCATTTGAGATAATTAAACTTCTTGCACTTGCTGACTAAAGTCAGCCCAGATTGTGCTGCCATCTCCATGCAACCATAGCAACTTCTTTCTTCCATTGTATCCCAGATTAATGCGAACACCTGGAATCAAAAACCTGAGGCTGGCAGGAAGGTACATAAAACTTTATTGATCCTTGGCGGATGGCAGGGATCCAGTCACACGGCAGTGATTCACTTTCCAAAGCCCTGCCTCAGCAAGGAGCGGTGGTGGGCTCTCCAGAGTCCCCTCTCTTCTCTGACTGCTTCAAAGTCCCAATCAGGAATATTTTAAGGAGATGGCTACAGGAAATCACACATTCTTTCAAGAGACCCGAGCCTTCTTCGCTCCGATTTTAGTGTATTAATATTTTTAAGGATGGTTCACAACTAAATATGATATTGCCTTTCTTATTGTTTCTACTGGGTTCATTTCAACACTTTAAAACCCCTACGTGCCAGCAGGGTTCAATGGCAGCAGCCTGTGGGCAATTAAGGTTAAATTTTAGTCTTGGTCATATGTGACTGCCCCTGTAAATGTGGTGAAACACAGTTGGAGCACATATTCCCCAGAGAGCAAGTAGGCAATGCTTTAAGGAAGCCATGGAAAGATAAATGGATTCATAGAGGCTCTGGAATTTTGCTTGAAATAATTTTTGCTTTGCTTTTAATGATCAAAACCATTCCTCCCACTGAACCACATAAAAAAATAGCATTTGTGTCTGTGCCAAAGGTGGAGCATAGTGTTGACCCACTGAAATGAAAGACAAGTGAAAAATTAATAAGAAACTGGAAACCAGCAGCTCCCACCCTGTGTGCAGTAGTCTTTTATATCCTTCTTCCATAGTGAGCATCTCAATGGGGCAAAAAATCACAGCAGCTCCTTTTACTTCAAAGGAGATGCACAGGTTGGGAAGGAGGCAAAACAATCCAGAGAGCACTGTACCAAGCCTACACAACTCAAGAAGAGAAGAAAGCCACTAGCAGAGCCAATCAACCCTCAGGAGAGTGGCAAATGTTTTTGTTATAAAGAGTTTTATGTAGAGAGGAAAAGCACCTAAAGGTGATCCAGCTTCGACTGAGGCTCTTGACGGGCCAAAGCAGATGTAGCCTGGAACTTCAGCTCCAATTTCCAGACTTAGGGAGACACAGACAGGTGCAGCAAATAAGCCTGAGGCTCACAAACAGACTTTTCTGACAAACCCTTCAAACCCAATATCTGCTCTAGAAAAAGTTAGCAGTCTGAGATTGTCCTGAACTCATTTCAAGAGGTATCAAAATTTTGGATTATGACCTGGGAGAGTGCTTTTTCTCCTGCACTAGCACCAAAGAACCCATTAATTAATTACACCATTTTTACCTAACTATGCAGTGTTTAAAGTAAAAGTTTCTCAAGCTCTTTCGGGAAATTTAAATGAAATAAAAGCGAAAATTGTCTTTCCTCATCTGTTTTGCCATCATGCAACTCAGTTTGCCCAAAAAATGAGAATTTGTGAGGAGAAGATCCCTAAAATTGCTTGCAAATCATTAAAAGTATTCATGTGTGTTCTTCTATTGTTATTTATGAGCCAAAATAAGCTGTCATGCATGTAATATGCTAGCAGAAACCCAAGGAGTTTTCCTGATCTATTGTCTTTCCCTGTATATTCATATAATAACATTTGTCTTCCATAGCATGTTTAATAAATGCACACTATCATTTTGAAATGGTGTCTCTGTGATCGGGGGAGTTCATTATCACCTGCTCCCTGGAAGTGGTCCCTCTCCAAACCCACCATTCCTTAGGAATTAGATATAGAGTGTTTTAATTGCCTGTCATTAAGTGCTGTACCTGTGCTGAACATTCTCTGTGAAGTCTGTGGGGCCGTAATTTCCTCCCCTGTAATTAACTGAGCTCATGTGGCAGCACTGGCAAGGAATCTTTTGGAAGGCAGGGAGGTTAAAAAAGAGCAGCACTAAGTCTGAGTGGGACCCTGGTTTGAGCTGATTCAGGAGTCCTGGGTGCGTGAGGGTTACAATGACAAACTTCAGCAGCTTCACGTCACTTGTAGCCCTGGCAGAGGGAACTTCTGCTCAGGTCAGGTGCTCCTGAGCCCAGAGGAGCTCCTCATCCCCCTCTAACCTTGCTTTAACCACATCAGGTTGCAACAGGGATGCTTCCCTGCCACCCCACAACATATTTTAAAAGGCTGTTAAGTTAACAGAACCTCTCAAATTCACCTTGGTTTACAGAAAAAGCAACAAAGTAGGAGATGAGGTGATGAGGTTTGAGAGGCTCACCAGTGAGTGTGTCAGTGTCAAAAAGGAGCAGCAGAATGTGCTGTTTGGATCCACCAGCAGCACCGTGGTCGTGCCATTCCCTGCAGCTCTGCACTGCTCTCCTGGCCGAGCCACACAAACTCTTGCTGCAGTGAACACCTGTAGCCTCACTCTCCTGTACCAATTTTAAAGTGCCTGCAGGACCAGGATCACCCCTGGAACCTCTACCCCCCTGTTGAAATTGAGCAATGAGTCCAAAAGTTATTGGGGAGGGGTGGAGGATGTAGACACAGACACACAGACAGTACGATTGCATAAGCCTCGTTCCCATGAGAAACCAGGCTGAAAAACAAACTGTCCTAACATGGGTTCTCAAAACTCTGCCTGGTAAGTAGGTCATGCCAGGTCCCAAACTTTGCCTTATCTCCAATGGGCTCTCCTTTAGGAGGCAGTCCTGGGTTTAGCAGGTTTGACCTTTCATTTTTCATCTCACTGAGACGTTCTTAAGGAAAAAAACAAAAAAAACGAACCAAGTTGATACAAAGCAATGCCAAAACCCACCATGGTCTTGTACTGCAGCAAGATTTGTGCTGTGGGACAGAATTATGAGGAACAAACCAGAAGGGAGCAGGTCTGACACTGATCCTAGTTATGCACCAGCTCCCACTGCTGTAGGGGATCGGGAGCTCTAAAATAATATCCTACGTCTCTAATGGGTCTGTTCTTTCCTTGAAGCAGAAGCTTCCCCATTAACATGAATGGGAGTTTAAAAATAGTCTGTCAAGAAGATGTATTAATAAAGGTAGTCCTTCAGTTTAATTCTGAGGCCTTGTACTCTTCTCTAGGCATTTATCTCCAAGCTTGTGGTCAGTTCTAAGTAAAAAGCTATACCTTTTATGAGACTCCCAGCAGACAAAACCAGTCTGTTTTTTCAAACTCTACAAACCCCTGACAATGGTCACCCTTCAGCAGAGACCAGGTTCAGCAGGCCAGGTCTCCAGAGAGAGCTGCTATCAGGAGAGCCCTGAGACCTCAGAGCTGTGGCCCCTTTGCTTGTGAAGGGAAACTTCATTTTCCATCTCTTTTGAACCACATCAGCTCAGTGTGTGAGAGGGGCTGCCCAGCTGCCTCCCCACTGACCATGGCACACTGGCAGGGAGCTGGAGGCATCACTGTAAGGAACTTTGCACACTAGGATGTAGAAGAGGAAAGATTTCTACAGTGGATCGAGACTTTTGAAACCCTTCCCCGTACTTAAGTGGGGATTGCAGTGCCAAAGGTTGTGTCCTGGGCACAGAGCAAATGTGAGAATGGGAAAAGAGCATTGTGTTGTACTGTTACACACAGACATTTGTATGGTTTTGTAACACATAGAGGAATATCCTTTCCCTTTCTCTTTCTTTTCTTTGAAACAAACAAAAACAAAACCAGAAACTTCTCCAACTTCTTAGTTTACAAATTTGCTTTCTTTTTTTCCTGTGGGAACTCTTAACTAAATATATCCCCTGTAAAACTCCACATGTACAAAAGGAAACCCCAAGTTACTTTGAATCAAGCACTCAGTGCATAGAAAGTGTCAGATCTGTTTCCACCAGCTACTGCACATGTTCAAGGCCAGGCTGGATGGGGCTCTGAGCAACCTGGTCTGGTGGAGGATGTCCCAGCCCATGGCAGGGGCTGGAACTGGATGATCTTTAAGGTCCCTTCCAACACAACTATTTCATGTTTCTCTGATTCTTTGGTCAAGTGTATGCTATAGTCCTATAACTAGGACTGCTCTTTGTCTCTGCATATTTATCACTATGACTTTCAAAGAAGTTGACCATCAAAGTGGTCAGGGTTTGGTCAATGGGCTGTTTGTTATTATGAATATGCCTGGTGGTTATGAAAGGTTGTCCTGTAAATGTCTGCTCCTCACACAGTCCACTGTGTTCACTTCCTACATATGCTTTTCAAAATGTTCCAGTTGCAAGCTAAGCTTCGTCCAGCATAGGTGTCTGAAAATGAAATCAGAAGAGTTCTGTTTATAAATTAGTCTTGCATCTCAAATTAAAGAGCAGATGTCTTTACAGCTCTGCCCCTTGCAAACCAGTCTGTGAGCACAAACATTACAGGCCAAATACCCCTGCAAAAAGGGACAAACATAACCACAATAAAAAAAAAAATTCCTTTTAGAAACTATTAAATAAAGCAAAATGCATGCAGCGCTGTGCTCACTTTTGATTTCCATACCAGGTCACTTCAGTCACACATGGGAGTTTTGCAGGTGATATTACCTGTCTTGGATGTAGCATTACAAATGGATTCAAAGCACTTTTTTGGGGAAAAAAAAAAAAAAAAGGAAGAATTCAGCAGAGCAGAAAAATAATCATCACTCTAAAAAAAAATCTGTCTACTTATAATAATAAATAAATAAATTTATAATAATAAATATCATAATTTTATAATAATAACTATATACTTATAATAATAATTAAAAAAAATAGTTCCAATCAGAAATAAATTACAAAGGAATTGCAAAAAATATATACCAAGGAACAATTAGAAAAAAAAATTAGATTAAGTTTTACCTGACCATGGAAATAACCAGTGTTCCTTCAGTTGATTCATTCTGACAAAACTGTTCTATTTTCTGTCACCTAAAAATATCTGGCTCCTTTTTGAAGAACCAGGCTCCTTTTTCTTCTCCCAACATGCTCCAGCTTGAAAACACCAGAGCTGTGATGCTGAGCTTCCCTCCTCAGCCAGAGTGTGAATAGCAAGGATAGGATTTCTCCCAGCACTTTTAACCACTAAAAAAGTGGGTATTAACTGTAAAACACCTCTCTAGGCACTTCTTACCACCAGTATAGAGAGAAAAGCCTTTTGGAAGTGCCCCTGACTATTGACGTATAATTTAGACTAAACACCTGTAAGTCTGTGAGATGGATCCCACCCACAGAGCTTTCTTCTTCCTCGAGGCCAATTAGATATAAATGCTGCTTCACCATGATCTAATTTCAAGACTTTGAAACAAGGCTTTCAGTCAAAAATGCAAATTCAGTGAAAACCAGACCTTTTTGTGGGAAAGGGCTGGTTTCTGATTCCTGTCTTTGAAAGATATTTAGAAGAAAACAATAGGTGTGGTTTCTATATTTTCAAAAAGCAAAATTTCCATTTTTTTTTTTGTTTGAAACAACTCTTGCATTTGAAATTCACATTATGTCATTTAAAAAAAGGGGTCAACATAAAAAAAGGAATCGTTCCACTAGCCCAGCCTTTATATTTAAATCCCAGATCTGCAAAGAAATTTCATTTTTTTCCCTTTCATCCTGATTTAGATGAGGAAAAAAATCCAATCAAAACTTCAAACATCTATTTGGGAAACAAAAGCTATTTCCAATACAGCTTTAATGCTTCACCTACAGCTGAATCACCCTGTGCAAAAGGGCTGAGATGACTTCAGTTGGGTTGAGGGAATTCTGCTGCTACTGTTTTCCACTCCTCTTTAGCTGTTTGGTGCCCAGCCCCGGCACTGGTTTGTGCATCCATCAGAGTTGTGGGACAAATGAATCAGCCAAACACCGTGAGAGGTGTTGGGTACAAACCTGAGTGTGCTTTGCTCATGCTCTGAGCCAAAAAGACTTGACCCAAGCCCCATCTGAGCCAAAGGACTTGACCCAGGTCCCATCTGGGAGCCAAGCAAGCAGGTCAGCAAAGTGCAGAGCTCCAGCTCGCAGGCCAATAGACCCTGGAACAAATACACAAGGCCCAGAGGAAGATTTGCTTTTCCTGTGGGCGAGTTCGTGCTGCACTGTGCGCTGGAGGTGCGCAAAGCAGCCGCTGGTTTCACCTGGTCAGAGCAGAGCTGTCCTGTTCCTCCAGACACAGTTTCCACACACAACGTCCTGTAGTGCCCTGGGAGCTGTTGCCATCCCTTGGTGCAGCCACAGGGACGCCACTGCTGAAAAAGAGTTGACATCTCAGCATGGAACTGAGCTGTCCGGCAGATGCTTTTAACACCAGAAAGAGGAAACAGTTCAGGAAAAAAGATGCAGACCTGGCAAGTTCTTCTTTGCAGGGGAGAAAAGAAGAAGAAGAAGGAGAAATGGTGAAGAGTTTTGTCTTTTCTTCAGATGGAGAAAGGACAGAGGAAGGAGCACTGGTTGGTGCCTGAGGACTGAGCTGCAGGCTGTAAGTGACGGGGTAAATGCCCCATTCCTGGCTCTGAGTGCAGGCTTGTGTTCCCAGGGTTGCCCCTCTCCTTGTCCCTAGGCTGTGGGACGTGGTTTGCAGTGCAGCCGGGGAAACGACACTGGCTCCACGTGGTACCCTGGAGCACAGAGAAGTGGTGCTGATCACAGCTGTGGGGTTCAGTGCCCTTGAATACAATTTTCAAAGAGAAAGAGCCCCTCTCTCTTGACTGAAATCAGAAAGAAACTGGAACTCTGAAATAAGACTGCAGAGCCCTGGTAGAATACCAGGAGTCCTTCAGCCTCTCCAAGATGCTCTGAGTTCAGAGCAGTGTCTGCCTGAGATACTGCAAGTTGGCTTCCAGGTATGGAGTCTCTAGGAGCTCCACTTTTATCTTCTTGCTTGTTGATTCCCTTTTACTTTTGGTTTCCATCAATGGTGAGAGCTTCACCTTTCCACTCCACAAAATCCACACCCAGAAACTCCCCTCTCCATCTGTGACAGGAAGGAAGAGGACACATTTGATGATGATTTGGTGTGGTTCTTCATGGCTTTAAGGGAACTTTCCCCTCAGATTTCTGAACCACATATTTTCTCTCCGCTGGAAGAACCAGGGGAAGGCAGGTGGTCAAGAATTTTGTGTACATATATATTGTAGGCAATCTGGGTTAAAACCACTTGACCCAGCCTAGGCTAATACACTTCTGTGTGGCTGAAGTCAGAACAAAGCCCATTTTTTTGATTCATGGGCTCTACGTGCAGGGGAATGGCACAAGACAGAGTGTCCCTTTCCTCCTCTTGGCTCACGTCAAACATACAGAAGATTTGCACACAAGCTAAAAGGTCGCCTTGAAATTGTATGAATCATTCTGAGGGGCTTTGCCCTACCTTGCCTTTTCCAAGTCATCTCTAATTCCTCTTCAAGGTATCACGTGTAAGAAAACCACAACAGACTGTGCCATTGCTTGCTCAAGTAGCTTATTTTTATCCAGCAGTGAATATCTTCACTTCCCTCTTTTCCATAGATTGATGGCTCTTCCAAAATCTCTTTCTGCAACAGAACTCACTCCAAATTTAACTGTATCTGCTCTGATGGCTTCTTCAGGAATAGATAAATTATTTGATCTCATTTTTCTCAAATGGGGACATTTTTATCAAGAGCTCATGGAAAAAGTTCAGTGGAAAAAAAAATAAAAGTACTTTTACCTCAGAAAGTCTCTCTTGGCATCACAAGAACTCTCATGCCTCTGTTTCCAAAATTAAGCTGTCCTGTACTGAGCAAAATCAGTCTGTTTACACTCAACATTTTTTCCATTCCATTTTCATACAAATTTAATTGATTATAATTTTAGCTGGCAAGGGCTGCATGAAAATTGGTGAAGGTATCAGTAACTGACCTCTTTTCCTTTTAGAAATATTAAGGTATCCATGTTTCCTGTTCTTTTTAATGTCATCAAGAAGCCAAAATAGTTGATTACATTGTAAAGATATAATGTTGTCAAATAAAAGGTCAGACACAGGAAGAAATGCCAGTGAAAATTGTGTGTGCCAGCCCAGCAGGTAACGTGGGCTGTGACTGCAGTCTGTGATGGGCCAGGGAATAAAGTAGCAGTCCATGAATAAGGGTGTTACAGCCTTAGCTGAGAAAGAAACCAAATCAGCCACAAAATAAAGAAATATGCTGGAGAGAGGAAGGTTTCTAGCCATGCAGAGCAGTGATGTTCTCCCAATAGGACAAGGAGCAGCAGAACTCTTCACTTCTTTTCAACCAGGTCTTGATCCTCGTCTAAGCACGCACAGCAGCAACTGGCTGCTGTCAGAGAGCTTCCCCCCAGCCCTGCATGTCTGTGCTCTTAATACTCCACTGTAGGAAGGAAAGAAGCTCTGAGCTAACTGGGAAATGAGGAGTGCTGGAATTAAGGCAAGTGCTCATTGTGCTGTGCAGTTTATTACATTTAAGCAATTTACTTCCAAAACTTGACAAATCCCCTGTCCTCCTCCACCCCAAATAAGACACTTTTATCTGCATCCTGGCTTGAGAAGGAAACAAATCTTTCAGAGTCTTATGACTCTGGTAGAAATCTGGACCTCTGAGCAGCTTGGAGTCCTGGAGCTCCCCAAATATGTGTTCTTCCTCTAAGACAGGGACAAAACATAGCCCCCTGCTACAAGTAACTGCTCAAGATTTCATGTCAGGCACCCTCCTTTAGTTCAACATCATGCTCTTCCTCTTTTATCTGAGCCCAGAGCAGGTCCAAACTGGAACTTCAAACATACAACCAACAGATGTTGTGAACATCAAGGGCAGCAGAAGGCAATTCAAATCCCATGATCCCAAAAGAGGAACTTGCTTTGTGAAATGCTTTCTTGCATATACACACAGATACTAGAAATCTCATGAGGACAGCCAAGCTCATAACATTTCCCCTGTTCAGAAGAAATACTTGACCAGCCAGAACAAATAAGGACATTTTAGTAGCTGCAAACGTAAACCAGGGCCCTGCTTCAGCCACACAACTGAAATGCTTCATCTCTGCCTAAGCACAAACCCCAGCTGAGTCCTGCAGGTACCCTTCTCTCTCACATTCAATTCTAGCAGCCAAGAAATTGCTTTTCTGACCCAAATTTTGTTTCCCTGTACCTGGTAGTTCCACTATGCCCACCCAGTGTTCAGCTTTTGGAGACATCTGCAACACATCAACTAACTTTTTATTAACGTTTTTATTACTCACAAGGGGCTATCTCTTTTAAGGGAGAGGTGGGGTGGATTTCTTTTTCCCCAGGCTGCTGAAATACACAAATATTGTCACATTTGCTGGGGCTCTTTCAAAATAAATAAATGAAGCCTGTGGGCTGGGCAGGGATGGAGATTTACAGCTGCAGGGTGTAAAATTGGAATCCCCATCCACGGCCCCGCCGCAGGGCTGCTCTCCTTGCACAACATGCAAAGGAAGGAAGTTGAAAGGAAGCAATTTATGAGTTAGCTCTGAATAATACAGTGATATGGTTAGCAGTGCCGAGGTAGAAAAGCCTGTATGACAGAGTGAATGTACATGGGCTTGTAAATCATTGCTGAACGGGAAACTAACGTGAGAAGAAGAAATCCTGCCCAGTTTTACCAGGGAGGGTGTGGCAAGGTCATGGGCAACAGCAGGTGCATAAAATAAAGGGACTAGGGGAGGGAAAGCAGTATTTTATATTTTATACCTCCACCTCAAAAGTCGCATAAATGGACAAGCAGTGTTCTTTCCTTCATAATTTCCTCTGAAGGAGGCAACTGCTGCAGAAGAGAATGATTTTCTCCTAGGAGCCAGTCAGAGAAAGATGGGACATATTTATGTATTCAATAGGCAGAGTCCTGATTCAGAGATAATAGAAGGGTTTTATCCTGTAATTTTGCTTATCACTCTCTTTTACTTTTTCACAGTTCCTAATAATGAGCAGCTTCAGATAGAACAAAACACACTCAGAGTCACTCAGCTCCTGTGCTGAGCTTGAATAACACAACAACTTTTTCTAGACACCAAAAATATTTTGTGAGTTTTTCCCCATGTCATTTGGCACTTCTGTCAAATTAACTTCTTGGACCTGTCAATAATCAAAAATATCATAAAGCCTAAAGGTAAAGGCTGCCTACGCTTACAATTTTTTTTTTTTGTTTAACTGAAAAAGAACAAGGCCTCTGATACATGCTTGAGTTTTAATAGTCCATGAAGGTTCAGAAAAGGTTTGGGAAATTTATTAAAACATAAACTTGAGGCTTTTCAGATTTTGTGATCCATATTTAATTTATTCCTTTAGACAGCTCCAGCTACCAATTCCTACACATTTATTTAAAGGAAGAGGTCTAACAGCAATGCTTCTGTCTCCAAAGATAAAGTCCAGCACTTAGAGAGGTACAAGAAATGTAAATTGAACAGAGAATTTGAAACCATCTGCTGAATTTTTATTTAATTAAGGCCTCATCTGCATTTGAAACACAAATTAAAGTGTGAATTTAAATGAAAAAGAGATTGATGAATAACTTCATGGGCATCTGAGTTCTGGAACAAGAGTGCATTGTCCTTATTTACCTTAATACACTTGGAAATTATGTTATTCAAATTAGAAACACAGACTTCTCTCTTCAAGAACAAGAGCATCGATACTCAGAGTTAATCAGAAACACTCAAGAGCAATAGATACGAGACAGTTTACTAGAAAAGTTAGCAAGGAATTGTGAAATGAGCTTTGTGCTCCACATGTAACACATTTCATAGGACTTTAGGGAAGTTTCGAGTGCACAGCTCTCCCAAAGGAAAAGCTTCCTTGGGTGTAAATCTGGTGCAATGAATAGAAAAAGGGTTTGTTGTCAAAGGACACAAAGGATAGCAAGCACAAGTGTAATCATAGGCAGTTTGGGGTTGCATGGGTCCTTTAGATTTTGCCAGATAGATTCAACTGAGCACAGAGAAGTTGCAAAAATTGAACATCCCAGGGAGAGTGTAAGGCTGAAACCCCAGTCTAGCTGAGCAGAGCAGATCCAAAAGTCCATCCTGAAACTGAAGATTTCCTGGGATCTCTCCAGCCACAGAACAAAGGATCCAACTCATTCACTGCTGCACCAAAAAAAGGAGTCTTTTATGTATTTCAGAACAGGAGTTGCACCCATACATTGGGAAATCTCTCCCTTAACCTGGCATGAGCTGCAGCAAGCCCAAAACTCCCATCGAGCTGCCCCTGAAACTGATGAGACACTGGTTTTCACTCACAAGCCCCAGTGGTGAAATGCACCAATTTCAAGTCACACTTTTGCCATACTCAGTTTTTGCTGTCATCAATGTTTCCCTGACCCCACTGCTCTGCAGAACAGAACCAACTTCATTATGGTTAAGGAGATCCAAAACATTTCTCTCTAAATCTTCTCCCACAAACCAGGCTTAAGTGATTCAAATAAAAGAGGCTCTGGAGACAAACAAGCACAAATTTTCAAAATGTAAAGCACTCTTTTTTCATTGGTTGTCAAAGTGGATAAACCCCAGGGTGTTCAATCTGACCTGTGGTCGACCACACAGGCTTTGGAACTGATACAGCCTTGCTCAGCTCTAGGGAGCTTAGCTAGTGATTTCAAGGGAAACATGAAAATGGAGGCTGAATCTGACCTAAACCGGGTTACTAGTCTTGTCTTAAAAAATAAAACCCAAATTCTTCTTTTTTGGAAAGCCAAAATGTCGTAACAACAGAGGGCCTACATCAGGTGTTTCATTACAGAAGGTCACGGGTGAACATATTCCCCTTCCATCGACAATTGGATGGACCACCACATATGCTGGAACAGTACTAATATAAAAAAATTAAAATTAAAATCCTGACCACACTGATAGTCCCATCAGGGAACAGTGATGAACTCACAGTGTAGATGATAAAAAGAGCAGCTGTAGCAATCTTATATTCATTACTTGTGTTTACAGCCTTCTGCAGAAAGTAGGAAGCACTGTGCTTCAACACCCAAATACATGTAATTTTCCCCCCCAAATAAACAAACATATATTTTTAAAATTATTTCTCCCAAAATTATTTCTTCTCAGAGTCAAAACTTACCTCAAAATGCATAGAGCACAGACAGAGCAGGTTGCACACAAGCCTAAAATCCGCCTGTAAGTAAATAAAACCAAATAACTGTAATAAAAAAAAGTTAATTCTAGCCTTTTGTTTGTTTCCATTGTAAAATTGCCATGGGACTGAGGAAATATAGTAGCGCTTAATTTTAATAGTTCCATCATTGTAGATTGGCTGGGTATTAATTGTGTTAATGGTGATCATACTGAATTCATTTGGTATTTATTGAGAGACCACCTGTGCACCCATATGGTTTCCATCATTATTTAGGAGTAGTTAATGGACCCATTAGGAGTTAGCAGAAAGATGTGGGCTGGCAGTACTTCCCGAGAGTGGTAGAAACATTCTGTTGATATCCATTGCATTTTGAGGATTTTCCAAAGAGCTATTTGCTTCCCACTAATTTTCTCTCTCTTTAAATTATGTATATTATCATCTTAGCTTTCAAGAACACCCAGGAAAATTAACTCATGTTTCTTTGCCTATGACAAAGCTGAGGGGACAACCTTTAGCTTTTGATTTTGCAAAATATCTCCTTGCATGTTTCCTGCGTGGCTCCCTGGGGGAGCAGGGCAGAGAAAAGCGTCCGGCACCT
The DNA here is from genome assembly GCA_013390105.1 of Tichodroma muraria. Taxonomy (NCBI): domain Eukaryota; kingdom Metazoa; phylum Chordata; class Aves; order Passeriformes; family Sittidae; genus Tichodroma; species Tichodroma muraria. The sequence goes on from WAAG01079623.1 coordinate 288,692, forward strand.
CTGGTGGGTGGGTGCACTCGTGTGCCGGGGGGCCAGGCTGAGAGAGGATGGGGAAAAGGGGAAATGTTTACTGGGACTCTTGCCCTGCAGTGTGACAAATTTGCCCACGCAATCTGTAGTGTCAGTTGTGCAAGACCAGAAACCTGTGGTGGGGAGGGGATGGTGGGGGAGTCACATGCAGGGAGTCAGCCTTGACTGTCAGCAGAGGAGAAGGAAGAATGCTTTGGCTGGGTGTGGTGGTAACCAAGGCTGCTGGCTGACCGCAGTGACCTCCTGCTTTGATCCACAGATCTGAAAGACACTGCTCAGGCCCCGCTGCTGCATGGGCTGAGCAAACACGCCAGGGGCTGGGGCAAAGAATTTCCATTTTTGGTGCCATGACAATGGGCAGATGGAGGAGCATCTGTGTAGCTTCAGTGCAAAAGGACAGTTACTTTGTTCAAACTGGAATCTCTGAAGCAGTCTAAAAGTGTCCATTTCCCCAGAAACAGGGAATATAGCACATCCCCCTCCCCCTTTCCCCCATACTTGAAAAATCCAGACTTATTTGCTGGGCACATCCCAAACAATACAAGGCTTATGCAAACTTTGCTATGTGCCAGTGTCCAGCTGTCAGCCACCTTCAATAACATCTGAACTTGTTGGCCAATTGCAACCAAATTCAATAAAACAGCAGAGGTCCCAAAGGTTTTAGGTTTTGAAAAATGGGGGGAGAGGATAGAGGAAGGGGAGAGAGCCCAGCTAGAGCCCTTACAGAGTACCAGGGGCTCAGTTTGGGACTAGAAAACAGATACTCCGCTCTTCAGTGAAGTTTTTTCTCTCTTACTAGTATCTGATGATTTCCTCCTATGTTTAAAGATTTTCAAAACTCTTTCCTTCTCACAGACATGCTTTTTGAGGGAAGAAATGTTGATGCAGCTCTCCTAGATATCAAGTAAGCCAGAAAGCCACATATCACAAAGATACCTAAATTCATTACTTGTCTTGTTCATGGAAATACTTCTTTCAGTAAACAAGGAAGAGACTGAGCTGTCTTCTATTTTTGCTGGATAAACAATTAAGTTAACTGTTATTCATCATGAGTATATTCACAACGTGAATGAGGCCTGAAACAATAATTTCTGCATGTAGGGAATATAATCAAGGTATTTGTGGCATGACTGGTGATTATTCATGCTAACATTCCCAACCTGATGCTGATAAATGGGGCTGTGTTCTCACAATCACACCTTTGGTATTTAAGAAGTCACTTTTCTGTAGCTTAGGAAGCCAGGTCAGATTTCAGTGCACCTCTTGACAAGGACACCTTCCTTCTCTAAACTGTGTTACTTGGGCTGTTTCCTTAACCAGCTCCTAATAAAATAGGCACCTCTACATTAGCATTTTCACAATCCCCTTTTGAAGGAAATCTCCCAAATCTCTTAATTTACTGTGTTTAGATTTGAAATGCACAACAGCCTTGAAATGTACAAATTACATAATTTGGGGGGAAATTTCAACCAAAAGTGGCGCATTCAAAGGACTCAACTGCTAATGAGCTCTCAGTCCAGTGCACTGGATTAGATTGACTGCAAGACATCCCCCAAATATGTGGAATAAGGAGGTCAGATCCCCATCACCAGCAGTTTAACCCACAGATGTTGCTCATCCCGCATGCCCTGTGTTTGCATCCGTGTCAACTCTCTGTGGAGATCAGAGCATGAGCACAGAGTGGGTTACTGCCCTCCACAAGTTTCTTAAGAACTCAAGATATTGCAAGGTTATTTTACACGTTTTAAGAAAACTCAGTTCAAATTTTTTCTATCTGCTGCTTAAAAATAGAGCAGTGCTTTTTTGCTTTTTGTTTCATGCATTGGTGATGTAAAATGTTAGCGGCTTGAAATTTCGTAACTCTGAGAAGAAGGGAGAATTTGGTGGCTTCACAGCAAAACCTAACAGCTGTCCAGGCTTCTGAGCCCTTAGCATGGCTGTGCCACATGTCAAAATCCACTCAAAGATGGTTCCTTATCGGGCTGGTGTGAAGCAAGTTATGGCATCAACTCCTGCCCTGAAAGATTCTGCCTTGAAGAGAGGAGAGCCTAATTGCCTCCCTGCTTATAAAACCTTAGGGCAAAACTAAATGAGAGCTCCATAAGAGCCGAAGCACCTTTGTGCCTGGGAGAGGTCAAGGCAAGATCTTAAAAAATGGGGACAATCTTGAACTAACACATTCAGTGAAAAGTGGACTGCAAAAACATACAAATGTTTTCTGGTGGCTCTGGTAAAAAGCTCCAATATGCTGAGTCCAAAGGCTGGGGCTTGGCTGGTTGTTACAGAATTTAGTGGCATCATTCTGAAACAGGACAATTTGAAAGCAAAATGTTTTCTGCCATAAATTTGCCTTTGATTATTCAGATTTTCTGCAGTCTGATACACACCTACCTTCCTTTCCCTGCCACGCTTTCCTCTCAGCCTGTCTCACCAGCCTCTTAATAACGTTTCCTCCTTTATGCTTTCAAACTTTTTCTAGTCACTTTATATAAAAGGAACTGAATCACAAACATTTTTAATTCCAATATCTTTATGCTTGCATTTTTTCAATAACACAATAACTTTCCTTTATATTTTTCAATTTTTCCCTATTTGCATCTTCTCTCATTTAATTCTAGCACTCCTGCTATTGTTTAGTCTACTGTCTTTACTTTTCCTATCTACTTTTCAAAAATACAATATTAAAAATGTTGGAGTTGTTTTACATTGAAAAGTTTAGCTTCCCTGTGGCTCCATATATGAGAAACTCCTCTGTGCTGTTCCAGTGCCACAAAATGATGTTAAATTTCCAGAGGGTACTCCTGTTCAGCTGTACAGAGCTGTGCTTGGTGCTGCTATCCCTGGTCTAGCTGTTCCAGAGCAGGAGGGGTTTTAGGGAATTACTGCTCAATGTGGGTTTTTTCAGGTCTTCATTTTCTTACCTTCCTCTCCAGTGTGATGAATCTTTAAATCCTTCTGTCACAGTGGGACCATTTCACTTCCTGGGACTTCAAATCCCTCCCTCATCCTACTGCTGAGGCTGCACTTGAAATCAAAACACCTCCATGCCTTATCTACTGCTTTATTCTGTAACAAAGCGCTGGATAGGATTGGAAACAAAGCAAGTTGAAACTCTTTGCTTTTAAAAGGGGTTAAAATCCTCTTTCAACATCCCATTTAAACTAAGACGAGCAGACAGTGGGTCCTCCAAAAATCCGCACTGAAGTAGCTCTCAAGCAGTTCCATAAGGTACAAATCCATCACGTCTTCCCTACAAATGTGGGAGACCATTCCATAGCTAGCACCTTGCAGTGTGCTTTTGGGATGTAAACACAATAATGAAGCACAAGACGCTGTACAAAGCTTGGGGAACAGCAGGTAAGATGTATGGAACCAGAAAAGGAATTCCCATCAGCCTTTGATCCTTAACCTGTGTATTAAGACTACAGAAACTCACCCTAAACCTAAATATTTCATTATTTATAATTATATATTTTAATGGACTTCTACCCTTCCCTCCCCTGGGTACAATTTGTGTGGCAAAAAATGCCGTGAGACGTGTTCTGTCCCCCATGTTTTGGCTCCCAGGGAACTGAAGAACCGTGAGAAGGTCTGATCTGATGTTATTTCAGCCCCACAAATGGCTCCCTAAGTGATTCAAAGTGCTTGCAAAAAGGAAAAAAAAAAGTAAACACAAATACCTGGAATGAAAATATAAGTCCCCAGAGCCCCCCACAAACTGCAGTTTGTCAGAGCAGGAAGGACTGACAACCCAAGCCCTCTTGGTGGTGTCCAATGTCTCCGAAAAGTTCCCTGGGTGATTTGTCCACATTCAACACCACACTCAAGGGGAAGTGAAGGGGGTTCTATTGCTCCTTTACACCAGTTGTACTCAACTGCCTATGGCTCCTCTTCTCTGAGACCCCAGCAGGGACTGAGCCAGACCTCAGGTTTCTAAACCAATGAAGCTCCACGGCTCCAGAGCTGGATGTAGCATTTTCCCTCTCAGTGCTCTGTGCCTGCTGGCTGAAGGATGACAGGAATTTCCATGTGCTGCCATGAGTGAGCACTGTTTTCCCTACTAAACACTGGACTCACCACCGGGACCACCTACACCTAAACTTAACCCAGCTGCTCTCAACACAACTGCCTGCCACTGCTGATTCCATTCCTCCTCACTCCAGAGAATGTCTCCTCTGCCCCCGCCAGGGGTATGACTGCAGGAAAAGTCATTTTGTGCAAAACTTGTGTTCTAGCCTCAGGGAAGATACAAATACTGAGTCTCCTTGCCCTTGCACTGGTGTGGGGCTTCCAGCAGACACTGTGGGAGCCCATCACAGATGATTATGGTGCAGACCAGCACGACTTTTGTTGCTCTGTGTGGGAGGCCAAAGGTATTATTTTCTGTGGCTGTGTAAACCACCACACATTAACTATAAACTCTTAGTCATCTGCAAAGGATGTTATGCCCCCTTCATTCATTACCTTATTTTTAGGCTTTATTCTCTTAAAATAATGAATCTTTACTCATTTTCCCTTTTTTTTAGACATGAACTTGGAATCACACATTCAGTGAGGATTCAAGAATCCATTGACACATGAGCTCTTGGTTCTAAAGCAAGGGGCATCCAAAAGTTATAGAATTGAGAGCTTACACTCTCTGGCACAGATTACAGCCAGTGAGTGTCCAGTTGAGGAAAATACTGGAAAGCCTGACCTTGTGTTTACCCATGCAGCGTCAATGCTTCAGTACAAACCAGGAGTTATTTACAGTGGTGCCCTGGGAGAGATGGGATCTACTGGGACTTTTTGGCTGCCAGTGATGTAAAAGGACTATATGAGTAGAAAACAGCAAGCCTGAACCACTGGGCTGTAGGTCATAATACCCAAGATACTACTGGCATTTTGGTTGTGCCCTTTTGTCCTTAAAAACCCTTTAACCTCCTTGTCTCTCCATCCAGCTCTTGGCTCTACAGCTGGCCTGGGCACAGCTTGGCTGCGGGGATTTTATCATCCATACTAACCCAGTGATCTCTAAAATGAAAAGGTTAATCAGGCACAGAAGTGAACTGGAAGACAGCATGTATTTTTGGGGAGGAAAAACCTTTTGGAGAAAGGCTCTAAAGCCACATCTCAAATTCACTCAGTTTCCAAATTATTTAGGCCCACATTTCAAGCTCAAGCACATCTGGAACAATTACTACTCCAAGCATGTGGTACATGTCCTAGAAGAAAGCCTTTTAAAACGAAATTATTATAAAAAACCCCCAGCAGAACCAACCCTCTGGCTTTTCCACAGAAGCAAGGCAGGACTGCCACCAAATTTTGTGCCAACAACTTAGGAAGCCCCAAACGAAGTTACGTAATAATGACAAACATCAAACAAACTGAAGAAAACAAGGGTAGGGAGAAATGCTGCTCCCCCTTTCCCTCTTCCCTCCTCCTTTTTTCCTGGCCCACCCCTGTGTAAATGACTCCAATAAACCATGAAAAGAGCAACTTGTCAGCAGCTGGCATGTTGGACCTGGGCAGATGCCAGCCATGGGGCTCACACTGGTTTGGAAATGTTTTTTGGGTTTTCTTTTAATATATAAAGTGCATATGTGTCAGTCTAAATGGCTGAGTGAGCCACTGAAACCAAGATAAGCAAAGGCAGCACTTAGCATGCACTCTGCATATTCTCCAGATCCTGTGTCCCCTCCTATGCCAGGCTAACTCCTCTAATGACGTTCTTATGCAACTTTATTCCAGTTACAGGGAGCCTGTGTCCTTCTTCCAGTCAGCAGGAAACTTTCAGCTGACTATGGAGACCAGTTTTTGGTCATAGATTTGTCAGGCAAAAGAAGCTGCATCATTTGGCTTTCAGTGCCCCAACCATGAAGATTTCTCTGTGCAATAAGAAATCAGTTGGATTTTTCTATGCAATTAGGTACAGAAATATGCCATTTTCTTATTTGTGTCCGTGGTTTATTCTGTGGAGCATCCCCTTTATGAGATGACACTTGATGCTTCACAAAAAGGGGAAAAATTAGTCTCTGACCTAAAGAAATGCCCAGTGAGATGCTTGTATCTAATGTCTGAAAGCAGCAATAAGGGCTGAAAGGAAGAAAGCCTCTCTGAACTGGTTGTGTGGTGGAGAATCCTTCAGGGAAAAAGGGCCCATCTGGGTCAGAAGTGCTGAGGCTGAGGCAGGTTGCTATCATCATCCAGAGGAGCACAGCCTGTGTGAATCTCTGGCTGCACCCTGACATCAGGTGTGTCACGGGGAACCAGGGCCCATGTCTTGAGCACTCCATATCTTGGAGTCACACTGACACAAAGGTCACTTTTTGGCTTTTCTGACCCCCCAAATTTCTTAGAGTATCTGCTCTGTGCAGGCATTCAGCCATGTCTGAAAAGAAGATTCTTCAGGAAAACTAAGTGTTTTCCTGTGTCTAAACTTGAGCTGGAAAATGGAGCACAGACTCCAATTCACAGGCTAAACATCAGAACCTATTATTTCTCCTTTTGTTTTAGGACTCACATCAGCTACAGGGAATGGAAAAAACGTGTGAATCGGGTCATTTCCAAGTTATGTGATTCACTCCGATAGGATGTTGCATTTCTTTGTCTCTCCAAGGAATCACGTGGAACAAAACCACAACAGGCTGCTGACTTGCTGTGGGGTGGGGGTGGGTGGAGGGAAAGAATAGAAGTGCCTCTTATTTTAGAAAACAATTATCACACTTATCTTCTTCCAGGTGTCTTTGAGGCCTGTGGAGTTTTGACAGGATTCCCACGAAGGAGAACTTTTGTCCACAGTTCTGCCCCATTATCTCCCTCACACATAATAGAGCTGGAGGCTTGTGGTCAGTGACCTCAGCGTCGTTGCGAAAGCAGTTTGCTTGCATTATTCTCCCCACACGTGATTCCATAAGAAACACCACTCCATGCCTGGCTATTTTTCCTTAACTCTTTCCTCTCAGAGGAAAAGCAGTGGGTAAACTCTGATATGTGTCTCATACTGGGCAGTTTCTGGCATTTGCCCATGCCAGTGCCCTCCAGAGTGGAGATGTTTTGCCCTGGGAGGGCAGCACTCTTGGAGAGCAGTGCACAGCTGTGCCATGGTTGGAGCTGTGTGAAGGAGCTTTGCTGGTTTTTGTTGGATACACTAAAGACACCTGGAGTCCAGATAAGATGCTGTGCACAGGCAGAGCCCAGCACTGACCTCGTGGTGCCTGTTTGCCAGCCCACAACACTCTGGCTCCCCTGAAACTGTACGATGGGCATCTGAGTCCTGTGTTTTGGGGGCAGGAAGGGAGAAACAGAGTTTTGGATGAAACAGATTTTTTCTTTAGAAAAGCTGAAATCCTGGGAGGGCATAAAATGGAGAAGTCCTGTTCTCTTTAAACTTCTCTATGAAGTATATGCTTTCTTCTTGCAACACTGCTTTTCTCCTACTTTGAGTAGAGATACTGGGGCAAGAGGCAATTAGAGAAGTTCTCTCCCTCCCTGAGCACTCTTTGCTAGTGGGAAAAAGCAGACAACTAAAGTTTGTCACCACCCCAGGCTCTGGACAGAGGGGTGAATAACATGTAAAACTGTCTTCCTGCATGTTTGCAAAGCACTTAAGGGTCTGATTGTATTACTACAATACTTATGATAAATATTGTTAATAATGAAAGCAGGAAGAAACTGTTTAACACATGCTGCATTGAGAAAGGCAAAGCTGGCTATGGCTGCTTCCAAATGTGTGGAGACTGGGACAAGGAACTGAGTGTGCAGGGTGGTGTTCAGAAAAGATTGCTTCTGAAATCCAAATGAGGATGTATGGGAGCAATCCTTAATGTGTTTGCTCCTGATTTGATGTAAAACCTCCCTCACATGACGAGACCCAGTCCCATTGCAGGTCTACAGGAGTCCCCAGGCAGCTGGGATGTGGTGAGTGGGTGCCACAGGGCAAGGCAGGCTCACATCTGACACTGCAAGCAGCACAATCAGCCTCCCCACTGCCAGCAAGGGGAGCTTTGCTGAGTTAATTAGGTCTCTCTAGTGTTCTGGAATAAAGATGTTCCCTGAGTGACAACAGGTTCAGACAGGAGACTCCCAGCAGCAAGCAAGTGGAGCCAGTAAAAAGATGGGAACACACAGTAACTTCTCCCTGTGCAGGAGGAAAGTGCCATGTAATAATGGAGTTGGTCATATTTCATGAAGAGTCCTCATTTAAACACGTTAAAGCTTGTTGGTTGAAACCCGGATGAAGTCCAGGTGTTTCAGAGGGCTAAACCCTCACCCCCTCCAAGATGCACTGCTCGTGGTGTGGGTGCTGGACACAAGGAGGGGTCCTGGAGGCCATGAAAGCTCTGCAAGTCACAGGTGCCACTGTGATCTCCACTCCTGAGTCAGGGCCCTCGCTGGCTGCCAAATCGTACGTGGTGATTACAGTGTGGACACCTCGTCAGCTGCTGAGGCCTTCTGACTCACTCCCACTTAGAATCTAGATGACAGTTTGGTTTGAATTAGCCGTGGGCTGAAGCCAAAATCCTGGGTCTGAACTTCCTCAGATTTTGGGAAGACTCCAGTCTGGATCCTAGCTTAGCACATGGCTGTAACTTACTCAAAGACTGGAGCCAAACACTGGATCAGAGTGTTCCCAGACTATGGGGAAGCTCACAGCCCATCTTTGATGCTGGGATCATCACGAGAATGAAATACTGTCCTTGTGGTAGGATACTCCTTGCTTTCTCCCATAGCTGGAGCACTTTTAGCCCCGCAATTGTACCATTTCAGTTCTTACAATGAGATTAAAGAAGAAAAAGAAAAGATGCGTTTGTGCTTTTTTCAACTGAAAAAACATCTTGCTTTCAATTTGCCTGTTGGAGAGACAAGATGCATTTTGGCTTCAGAGAATGACAATTGTGCCTCATTAAAAAAAAAAGGGATGGAACTCTCTTGCCCCAGCCAGCAATACCACCGTTACCACCAGTGTCTTCCAGTGCAGGAGTTAGGAAAGGGGCACAGTGAACACAGCAAGAGCTCCTTGGGCGCGTGCTACCACTCAGCTCACCCTCACAGGAATCCTTCTAGGAAAAAGAAAAGGCTGAAGAGTAACAAAATTCCACTTTCAAGCTGCAAATGAGGCACGGTGCGAACGAGCAGCCCCCGGAAGGCGAGATCCTGCAATCTGCTGCCGCGGAGCCGCCGAGAAGCGCCGGGGATCTCAGCGTGCGAGGCGCGGGCAGGGAAGCACGAGCAATCCCACAGAAGGTGTCCCTGAGAACGTCTGGAAAACGTCGAGCCGCCTGCCACGCTGCGTGGGGGGAATCTCAGGCCGACAGAAGGCTCCGGCAGCGCAGCGCCGTGTCGTTAGCTCCAGGTTTACACACTTCACTTGACACCTCTCCCTTGTCCTACAGATGTTGTGCTACGTTTCGGATGGAGCCTCTGACAATACAGCTGTTTGAACACATGTGCATTTTCCACTCAACAAACCGCAAGAATAAGGCAGCAGGGTTACAACGTCTGGATCCTAGGGCTAGAATGAGAGAAGCAGGAGAGGTGTTTCTTTGGGAAATCTCTGTAGTTTCTCCTGTAGTTTCTCTCTTTCCGATTTTATTCACTGACTGTTCTGCACTCAGGCCATGAGGAAGGTAAGGTCTGATTGATATTGCAAGTGACAACAGAGGCCTTGAAATCCTTTCTTCAGTTCATCTTGAGGAGGTGATAAGCCCAGAGCGTTTTGCAGTTCTAGAGAAGCATTTTACCTTTTATTTGCAAAAATGCACTTTATTCCAGTTCTTGTTAATTCACTGTTACTTGCGAACAAATTAGAGTCTGCCTCAATAGAGGAGTTTAGAGAGGAATTATCACATATGCTCAGAAGAGAAATATTTTATAATATTCTTTTCCCTTCTGCCATAGTAGAATATGAGAAGAGATGGTTATGTCCCACGAAGAGTCTCACAAAACCATTGAGGGCCTTTTCTTCTATCAATAAACTACAGAAGTTGGGGACACTTATGTGAGTGATTTAATAAAATAAAGTGAGCTCCAAAAATGGGCTTCTTAAGGACCATGAGATTTCAGGCATCATTTTTCTCTCATTGCCAAGGGCATGTATTGCAGATACCTTCAATTATTTGACTCCTGATTTACGTCAGTTGGTTTAAGGGGAATTGCACTTCTTTTTCCTCTGATCCAACATCTGTTTTTTTGAAAAACAGATGTGCACAAATCAATCTGATTAATGTGCTTGATTCTGCAATTACTGCAGGATAAATCAGCAGTGCACTAAAACCAACCTGGTGTCAAATTCATGCTCCTACACCTTCAGCACCCAGCCTATCTTGACTTAGGTCTATGCTCTGTGAAACTTCTTTAGATACAAAAGGGCCAGAGTAAAACCCTCAGTGTCCGGATGTGGAGCATTTCAGATGATCTTCAGATGTCGTGTTATCAATAATGGGGCTTCAATGAAAAAATTCAGTGCCTTTCAAATGGCTGCAAGTTATTTTGTGTGCTAACGGGGCAGAAATATCCCTTTCCCATTTAGTTGCATGAGCTTCTTAGATATTACTTAAAGTTGTCAAGGCAAAATAGAAATATATATAAATATAAATAATATAAGATGTAGACTGACTCAAGTGGGATAGACCTTTCTTAAGGTGATGAGGGTTGCAATGGATTATCTGGTGGAGAGTCAGTCTCCATGCTCTGTAAACCAGCTGAAAGTCCCAGCACATGTTGCTGTTTCCTTTGAGGGTCTTGCTGCTAGAGGAGACAGAGTCAACACAGGAATTAAAATTAAGGAAGTTTTCTTTACAGATTGGGTTATGACTGATTTTGTTGTCCATGTGAGGGGAAAGGCGAGTGGGAAGATCCACATGTCCTCTGCTGGGGTAAGGTGCTGTTGGCACAGCTGCCCTGGGCTGTGGGAAGCCTTTCCCACAGGGGTTGTCGGGTGTCATGCTCTGCATCACTTTTGAATGAAGCCCGTTTTGTACCCTGGCCTTCCATCTCATGTGGTGCGAGCTGGGATCCCCTCCCCAGCTCAGGACAGCTGATGCTCACCAGTCCTGGTGGCAACAGGCACTTGTTGTAGGTCTGGTGCTGGTGCTGGTTGTTACTTGGCCTTGGTATTTTTATGAGAGGGAGCAATTAATATGAGGAAAAAATGAGAAGGAATTTTTCCCCTTATTCATTCTGTCAGAGCTGCCCTTCATCTCCTGCAATGTGGGTCCTGCCATCAAAACTCCAATCCAAATCCAAACTTGCATTTTCCCCAAATCTCAAAGTGCTTTAAGCTGGAATCCATCACTCTTTATTTTTTTTTCCCCCCCCAGCTGAAACCTAATAAATGTGCTCTATAAAAAATGAGTTTGGCCAACATCTGGAGGCAGATAAAAATCTTCCAAGCTACTGTTCCACAGTCTTAGGGATCATTAGTACTGCAGAATGTCTATACAGAATATTTATCTTAAGTATGTAATAAAATGAAAGCTACAGTGCCAAATTCAGAACAACCTCTGATGAAAAGAAATGCCTCACATCAGCATCAAGATGTAGTTTTTCTAGCCAGAGAGCATCTTTTCTCTAGCCAAAGAACAGAAACTTGTAGTTACAAAAACTTAACACTAAACACAGGGGGCAAATTTATTATTTTAATTGTGATATTTCATCACTGGTTAGTTTAATGGCTTTTTCCCCTTTTTTCTTTTAATCACCCTCCCCTTCTCCTTGGGATGGTTTATCGCTTGTAAATTATTTGTCACATCGTTGTAATTCTATCCAGATCCTTAACTTTCTAATCATGCATCTTTTATGGGGTCTCTTTTAAAGAAGCACTATAATTACTTGCCAAAGGTCCCTGTAAATTTTATCAGGCTGTAAAATATTATACTTTAATTATTTGAAAAAAAAAAATAAATTTGGAAATGTTCCCTCTGAAAGGCTGCACAATCAATATTGCAAGGAGCAAGGCACTTTCTGCAGTCCTGCGTTGGTTCCTGCTGGACACCTCAGAAACCTTCAAAATTCTTCCACTTCCTCCAGTGACATGGAAAAGTGTTAATGAAGAAACTGGCCATAGATTAAGATTAAGAAAGTGCTTATTGCATGTTTCAGCTGCCGTAAAACACATTAAGAAGATGACAAGGATGCTCTCCCAGTCTTTTTGTAGGAAGCACAGGGCCTCCACTCCCAGCTTGGTGACAGAGCTGTGCAGTTCAGAGCACAGCAGAAGTGCAGAATAAACTGCAGATGCAGAAATGAGTTGAATCTTCCTCATAGGAAATTAAACTTCTTTAGAGGAAAGATTCTCTGTTTCTGTGCAGACTTTGATACTTTCATCATGTTGTTTGCTTAATTTCATTAGTAGTAAATATAGAAATACTAATAGAACTTCTGCAATTATTTTCTATTATCAGTAGGCATTTGTGACTCATTTCTGTAGTCCTTTATTTCACAAACTAGCAACTTCCATGATGCAGTGTTCTAGAAGTATGGGGAAACTAGTTACTTGACAGTGACCTTTAGTGGTTTCTGGTACAAAGTTTCCCATGAACTATTAAAGTAAGACAAGGTTTGCAGTTAGTTTCAGGCTGGATGTGCATAAGGTGTGGAATTATATCTTGTACTCCTCACCAGCACTTCAATTAAGTGTGCACATAGCTCGTGCCCATTTCTGGTAATTTCTGGTAAGTTTGCATTTCTTTAGATTGCTGGGCTGAAATATGAGGGAGTCAAATTATTTGGTCAAGGAGCATGGTGAAAAAGCAAAGTAAAATATAGATCTCACCTCAGCTCCTTGCTCCTAGGGAGCTCTAGGGGAGGTGCTTAAGAGGAATGACATACCATTTTATCTGTACAGTTCCTCTTATCCCATGAGAACCTCTCATCCTCTCTGTCCAGTGGCTTTCCAGGTTTTATCCTGGGAATATCACTATTGTTACCCTCTGAACAGTACCAGGTAGGACTCAGCAGCCCTTAGACAACTGGAACTGTGAGATCCATGCGTACTGAACAGACAGTCCTGCTCTTTCCCAGGTTTAGAGGTTTTCTGTAAAGTAATGACTAAAAGTACTTTTTCTAAAGCCCTTTCTGTAAAAGCACAGTGCTGTTGGTAAATTGTCCATGTTCTGCACAGCAGCAGATTTTGCAGCAGGCTTTGGCCTGGGTGTCGGTGGCATTGGCAAACATCATTTTAATGAGGAGAGTCCCCTGTGCACCATCCCACCCGTGCAGGTGACATATTTTCTGCACAGATCTGTCACAGATGAGGTCCTGAGAGGGCCAATGCCCTGTGTCACACCACTGAATCCCGGAGATCAAACAAATATCCTTCATTCATGACTCAGGCCAAGTCCATCAACGATTTTTAATGATTGTTCATGAATGGTGCAGACCTTGATATTTATTTACAGTGGTTGTTGACCATCAGAAACCATTCAATAAATATCTCTTGTAAACCACAAACGAATAAATACAAAGCAGGCTCAAGATACTGTGTGTTGTTGCTATTTTTAATAGCTGTATGCTGGCAGAAGGCAGTGGTAAGTGTTTAAACATAGGTATAGTGATGGATGGTTCAATTATTCATTTCAAGCCAAGGTTTCAGCAGAAGTAACCTTTCTACCTGTAGACAGGTTGTCCACGAGGAGGTCTGTGTTTGTTTCATACCCATTCCATGTTGATATAGGCAAATAACGACACTGTAAAGCCTGAAAAACATAAAATATATCGGCTAACAATTAACAAGACATGCTGCAGATGTTTGAAAATCAGTATAAAACTGATTTCCACGGCCTGACATCCGGTCCTACAAGGGCCCTTGGGGACTTCTCTGCCGTTGTGTCAGCTCAGGGGTCAGGTTCGTGCTCCAAGAGGGCTCCCCAAGCCCTTCAGCTGTTTAACTTACTGCTGTGGAAGTTTACATCCTTACTCACTTCTGCAGGGAGCCAGCTGTCTCAGCTGGAAGCTCAAGTACCAGGTTTTCAGTCCTTCAGAGCTGTCCCTTCAGGCAGGGAGAGCGTCACAAGCCGAACTGAAACGGGTTTAAATCTGGAGATTAAAGAATTGTGGGGAAATAAAGGGAAAAAAAAAGACACCATACACAGAGCTATTCTGCATCTTGAAGGACAGGGAGCAAATGGTGGAAACAGATGGCTTTTTGGAGCCTGCAAACGTGCCACTGCCTGCAACCAGCATCACCCCTGTTCTCCAGTTAACACCAGCCACTTCACAGCCCTTCAGCATCGCTCTTCTATTCCCCACTCCAAACAACTCCTTCCCTTTGATTCCTCCCAGTCGGAGCCAGCAGTTGCACCCCGGCCTGGATTTCTGCGGTGCGGAATGCCCGGCTCTCCCCGGAGCCGCGGGGATGGCCCTGCCTGCGGAGCGGGAGCGGGAGCGGGAGCGGCCGGGGCTGGCGAGCGGCTCCCGGCGGGACGCGGCGCCGGGGATGCTGCAGGGCCGGCAGCGGCTGGGAAGCGAGCGGGCTCCCGGCCCGGGGGGAGCGGGGCTCCTGCGGGCTGCGAATCAGCTCCGCCGCTCGGCAGGGCGGGGAGGCGCTCCCGGCCTGTGAACTTCGCAGCCGCGGATCTGGGGACTTGCTCCCTTTCCCCCGGCGCGTCCGTCACAACCGGCGTTTCCTCTGGAGGAAACAGGGACAAGGGAATTAAGTAAAGGAGCAGAAGTAAATCCTGATTTGGGGGAAGGTTTTTTGCTGATTTACGGCTTGCACGTTTCAACCGCTACTTTGTAAGTGGTTCACAAACTGTAATAGTTTCTGGGAGTTTAATGACCAACAGTGTTAATCTACAACACTGAGAAATGACAGTAAAATAAAGCATGTTCTCAAATTGTATTGCTATAAGCACGCAAAATGGAAGCCTACAAGATATAGATTAGTAAAAAAGCTATAACTGCTTTCCTTTCCCCCCCTTTTTATCCCATGCATGACTATAAAAGCATCTTAACTTCTCTTCTGAAAAGAACTGTACCTCACAGTGTCCTGTTTATTAGATCTCCTCTTCAGGATAAGGATCTTGGTTTTTTTCAGTATAGTAATATTAAAAAACCCCCAACAATTAAAACCAAAAAAGGCAATTTATACTGTACTGAACACTAAAAGATTTTCTTAACAGTGATGACCTAACATGTTTTGAAGCTGCCAGGGCCAGGGTCACAGTCCCCCATGTGTCACCTCAACCTGATGTACAGCATTCAGAGACATCAAGTGCACAGCCTGAGCATGTAGAATTATTACGTGTAATCACAAAATGCTAATTGGTTACTAAGGCAAGCTGTACCAGATGAAATGGAAAACAAACCAGAAGCTGTTTCTCCAAGGCTTTTAAAGATAAAAGCGTGGCTAAGCTTGGGTAGTTAGAACCAATAACACTCAGATATTCTCTTTGATCCCATATTCCTGCATGTCCATTATGAAACCATCAATATTGTGTGAAGGTTGGAGAGAAGGTGTAAGGTCTCTGAGGACTGGCCAAGTGCTACCTTTGCATCTCTCTCAGCTCCTCTTTCCGATATTTATCTTTTCAGTGATTCTGTTACCACAAACAGGGGCAGCTCACATCAGACTCGAGGCAGGGAGGGGAAAAGAAATGAGAGATGTTTGGTAGGGAGGACACTGCCACGGGTTCAGGCCAGACTTCCCAGCTGGGGCTTTCCCGGAACACTACACCTCTAAGTACTGTATTTGCCTCAGGCAACTTCCTTCCACATAATGGTAAAGAGAAACACTAAATCAACAGATACACACATTGACTGAGAATTCAGTGAATGCAAAAATCATTCCATCTCTGGGCCTTAAACTGTACAGAAATTATTAGGAGGACAAGGCACTAATGCAACAGCAATAGTCTCCCACTATCTGTCCTTGGCACCCTGGAATAGATAGGAACTTTCTTCATTCATCTGGGGAGGTGAGTATTGTACATGTGTGTAGATTGTCCCTTTAGATTTCTAACAGTTTCAAAAGTTTAAGAAAATACCGGTAATACCTGGCAAAAGATTCACATAAAAAGGTTGTCACAAGATTATCTGCCAGGCTAGGGGGAGGGAGGAGGTAACAGCCCACAGGAGATGTGCAATTAGTCCATGATTAAACGTTTTAAACACAGCAAAACATCTGAAAATCTGTTGGAAGCATGAGACTGTGGACAAAATGTCTATGGATGGAGTTCAGAATATTTTTTACCAGATTCTAAAATCAGTGAAGTGAGGCAATAAGCTGACAGAGGTGCATCTAATTACATGATGTCATTGAGTCCTTCTGCCTCTCTGAAAACAGTAGAGTTTGTGCCATGGAGAGGCTGCAGCACCTCTCAGCTTCCATGGTGTCAGCACTGCCTTTTTTAGGACAAGGAAACCCCTACCTGAAGATAATGATGTGTAGAGGAAGGTGGCACAGATCGTGAAAGTTCCATAAAGAGGCTCTCAGTGGCCTGTTCCCTGCTCTCAGGAATGAGATGCCAAATCTCAGGTGCTTTGTACAGCTGGCAGAGGTAGTGGCTGTTTTGGGGTCCCACAGACGCTGAGGGGACTCTGCTCTTGGGCAGGTCTGAGCTTTCACAGCCATTGGAAGGCCTGGCTCCCCAATGAGCAGCCCCTGGCTGGTGCTCACAGAGCTCTGGGGCTGTGGAGGAGCAGAGCTGAGGGTGCTGTTGCCATAGCAGGGAAAGGGGATCTATGGAAACCCCTGAAAGGACATCACTCCAGGCAGTCTCCAAACAGCAGGACCACAGACAGTACCAAGGCACTTACAAGGCATGCTGTGAAGCCAGGATAATTTCAATCCATTTAGCAAAGTGCTTCCAGTCCTCATTTCAGAGCAGGTTAAAGGAAAATAGAGTAAGTATTGAGCAAACAAAGTTGATCTGTACCTACAGCACTTTACTCAAGAAAAAAACTAGAACTGACTATTGCCTGCTCTTGGTTTTTTATTTTCCTCTCCAGCAAAATGCCTCTTTCTTTCTTTCTTTCCTTTCTTTCTTTCTTTCTTTCT